>JBCHWC010000094.1:0-224548 GCA_039654765.1 Mylopharyngodon piceus
ATCCATTCAGCCGATCTCCGGGTCTGGCGGTACCACTTTTAGCATAGTTCATTGAATCTGATTAGACCGTTAGCATCTCGCTCAAAAATGGCTGATATGGCTAGGAACTATCATTGCGCCTGCTGCACCCATGGTACGGCAGCAAAGTTACTTGATTATTACGTCGGAATGAGAGTATAGTTCCTAGCCATATTGGCCTAGAAAATCGCAACTTTTCGTTTTCCGTCGGTCTTAGTACACGATGTAACTACAGAAGAGTCAAGTTTTAAATAGGAAAAATATTGAAACTCTTTGGTCATTTTTAAGCGAGATGCTAACGGTCTAATCAGATTCAATGAACTATGCTAAGCTATGCTAAAAGTGGTACCGCCAGACCCGGAGATCGGCTGAATGGATTCGAAAACGGTAAAACTCAACTGTTTAACTCTAGGGGAGTTGGAAAATGAGCCTATTTTCAAAAAAAGTGGAGTGTTCCTTTAAGAGTTGATAAGTAAAAATCAGACAAATTTTGCTGGACAAAATAGATTATTTTTTCTAAAGTAATTCTAAAACTAGAGCTAATTCTAGACCATATATATATATATAATATATATATATATATATATATATATATTTCATAATTGGTTATAATCCATTGTAAGTAATTATCCATATATATATATATATATATATATATATATACACACACACACACACACACACACAATTCCCTTTTGGTCAACTTATATTATAATTGATCGTAACATGTTATGATTTAATTATATATATATTATATATTTCACCCATAATTTGAGCTAATTTGTTACAATAGTTTGGAAGAACCCCATTTATGGGAATGGAAGGGGCTAAACAACATACAATCAACCCGAATTGTGTGAACATGACATGTTGAGCTATTGTAAGGAAATGTCCTCTCTCCTGACTAACTTAATTTGTGTGGAGGTGAAAGCAGCTCAAGGAATTATGAAAATATGACGGTTCTTATTTTTTTTGTTTTTAATGTTAACAACGTTTAGGTTTATGTTTTTTTTTATGTGGGTTATAATGACTGTTAATCTGTGTTGAAAAGAAGGCTTAAAAGTGTTAAGTCAGTGGAAATAATGATTGAATAGATGATGTGAATTTGTTTTCTTTTATTTCTATTTTTAAGAGGTTAGAAGAAAGAAAGAAAGAAAGAAAGAAAAATAGTAAGGGGTGTAGTGATACGAGTGGATTTACAATCCCTCTTCTTGATTTCTATAAAGAATTGGAAACCATAGTCTTCTAAAAACCAGTGTATATTTCCTGGTATTTGTGATTACAGGCAATGTCTGTATTTAGCGTCTGAGAAGTGACTGGGGGTCTGTCATGCAGGAACAGTGTTTGCTTGCTTAGCTGCGGCTTCAAGACAATATGTTTGTAAGTAATTAGGTTTATGATAAAACCAAATTAGCCCAGAAAAAATATCTCTACAAGACAAGAACAAAGAACAGTGTGTATTATTGATTGCTTATACTGAAGGAAAAATCGCAACAAAACAGCCTACGAATTTCTTCTTTCTCAAATATAAGAGAGTGATCATTTATATGAAAATAAGGAATGAAGAGTATAAATGTGATGAAATGACTTACATTTGCTTTATTATTATTATATAGTTATCAGTTAATGATAAAGAGGGGGGAATTGTGGAAGAAATTGTATTTATCTCATGTTATGCTTTATTGATATGATATGCTTATTGTGAATGGTGTTGGTACGTGACAGGAGGGCCTCCACTCAAAGACAGAAGATGATTAACAAGTCTAAGAATGATCCACGTGTGGTTGAAAATACCATCATTGGCCTAGAGAGAAAACATTCTGGGAGATGAGACTACTGTCACATTCTGTAGACACTCTGAGTGACTGTATGACTGCTGACCTTTTCTTGCAAGAAAATAAAACTCAAAGACAATTGGTATATTTGTTTCTTATTCAGAAATGTTTATTTTTATTTGCCACAAAATACACTTAAGTGTGAATTAAACAATGTTTTCAACTAACTAAATGCATATTATATGCAATTGATCTCAAATGCATCAGAAATTAAGTTCACATTAAACGCAATTAGTTGAACTTTTGAGTGATTTTTTTGAACCACTTAAGTGGGACTTTAGTACATTTTATATGTACTTTGAAATATGGTAAAAGTGTACTTTCGAATGTACTGACAAGCAATTAATGTGAACTAAAAAATGTAGCCTACTTGAATGTAATTTACATGTACAATATTATATAACTAAATGCATTTGTAATATGTTTCTAATGAATATATTTCAGATTTTACTTTAAAAATCTCTTAATTACCTAGTTACTATAGACACAAATGCAAATTGAAACCCTCTAGATTTATTGACAAAACAATCTAAAACAAATACACAAAAACCTTTTTGTTGATGCAGAAGAAAAACCCAAGAAACACTATACACAAACAGTTACAACACATTAACTTTTGTTTAGAAAGAGTCTTGGAGGACAATCAGGCTTATATGTATCCAACATACAAAGGTACCTAAACCTACTTATCACAGAAAACATTGTGTTTTTACATTTTCAGAAAACATCATTCTGTATGATTTATAAGATTGTTTCCTCATGGGGACCTAAAAATGTCCCCACAAGGTCAGAATTTACTGGTATTATGATATTTGTGGGGTAATTTGGTCCCCGTAATATAGGGATTACCAGTACACACACACTGTCTATATGAGGATTTATTACACAAATTTGTTCTGTTATTTCAGTGACAGAAGTTCAGCTGTAGTATTAATGTAATGAAGAGAAAATAAGAGGCTTTATAACATCTGACTGTCTCTGATTTATCATGCAGCACAAATTATTATGGGTAGAATCTCTCTAGAATCTGTTCTGATTCTTCAACACAGTTTCACTGATGTTCCAGTATAAACCCAAAACCCAGGATAGAGCGGTTGAGTGAATGTGGTCTGGACTGTGTGGATGAGGCTTATTGTCTCTCCAGAGACGCTGTAGTAGGACAGAGTTCCTGCACTGTGATCCACATACACTCCTATTCTACGGCTTTTAATTAAAGGCAGATGAGTCTCTGTGCTATTGTGTAAGAATGAGTTACTGGAGTGATAGCAGAACAAACTCCAGGACTGATCATTTTTAGATCCAAACACACACTCATTACCCCATCCCTTCCTGCTGATGCTCTTATATGACACTGATATAAACACTTGACCCTCATCTCCACTCCACTCAATCTCCCAGTAAGAGCGTCGATCACTCACACTCTCTCTACACAACACCTGAAGAAAATGATCAAATCTGTCTGGATGATCAGGATACCACTGCGGTGTGTCAGTGACAGTAATCACTCTGTTCCCCTCAGACAGACGGAGGCGTTTATTCACTGTGTTCGGATCCGCAGTGAGCTGACAGGAATCTGATGGAGATAAAACACATCACAATCAGGAATTATCAATCTGTACGATCTTTTAATCTACACTGTAAACGTGATTTTTGCTGCTTGTTAAATCTACTTAAAATTAGTTAAAAAAAAAAAAAACAATTACTGAACATTTTGTCCTTTTTTTTGTGTGTGTGTGTAAAATACACTTAAATATGTAAAACTGGTTTACTCAATCATTTGAGTTGAATTAACTGAAACTGGGCAGTAGATATTTAGTTCCCAGCAAGCTTTGCAATCATCTGGATCAGAGAGATCCTAACTTTATAATCCTAAAAACTGTAGGAGAACTCCACTGGTGTCCTCACTTCAATATTATCTGAAAGCTAACTGTAAAAATCACATAATAGCCCTGTCTGAGAATGGTATCACATTTATTAATGATAAACGATGAAGATCAGTGATGTTTGATGGTGGAAAGACTTTCCAAACACCCAAATGATGTGCTGCACTCTGACACAAAACACTGACAAATGATTACAGACTCATGAAATACAGTGATAGGCTTTGCCTTTTCTATCAAGCTCATCAAAACCTTTCTTTCTGCAGCTCTTCATTAAAAGCACACCTGTTTTGATCCTCCATTTTAATCTCAAGCGTTTACTCAGAGATCGTATTATTATAGGGAGATGAGAGGGTCTGTATCTCTTACCACTGGAGAAAGCGTAACAGCTAACTTAATCACATGCGGCACCTCTCAGCCTATCGTGTAATGGCAGTGACATCAGTCGCAACATTCCCTAGTCTGCCTTCTCTTGAAAAAATAAATTTTTATCAAGCTAAAATCTACATATAGTTCCCAAAGAAAGTATTGTTTATTGTAAAACATGCTGAAGATTAGTAAACAGGCTGTCAATTAATTAAATGATTAGCTATTTCCCCACAAAAGCTGTTTACCCTGCTGAAAAAACCAGCATATGCTGGTTAAGGTAGGTTTTGGAGCTGGTTTATGCTGGTCTTATGCTGGTCCATGCTGGTCCTATGCTGGTCCTATGCTGGTCTTATGCTGGTCCATGCTGGTCCTAAGCTGGTCCAGGACCAGCATGGACCAGCATAAGACCAGCATTGGACCAGCATAAGACCAGCATAGGACCAGCATAAACCAGCTCAAACCAGCATACCAGCTCCAAAACCTACCTTAACCAGCATATGCTGGTTTTTTCAGCAGGGTAATCAGCATAGTGAAGCCTCTCATCCATTGAAATCCATTCAAAAAACAGCCTCTGGTCTCCTTCCCTGCGAACCGCCAGAGGCAGAGCATTAGCATTAGCCGTTACGCTTTTTTGACTAAAGGTTGCAGGCTTGCCTTCCAGTGGCTTTGATTTACTTCACAGCAGCTGCTCTTGGTAACAGACCTGAGAGTTGATTTCCGAGCTCAAGATTTCCTAACTACAGGTGAGATGAGAAGAATCCTAAATCAAGTTAAGATTTGCTTCTTGTAAAATATTTATTTGGCTCTCTGTCACAGTTTGAGTCTGCATACTGTGAGCTGTCTATGCTCCCCTTTCTACACTTGCTGCCTATAACTTCCTGTCTATGTGGTTTTCAGCTTCTTGTCCGAGACATTCAGACACAGTGTTGGGTTTAACACATTAGTGTATTTAAATTACTTATCCACTGAAAAGTAAAGTAAGGGATTACTGTTCATTTTTAGGTATTTTAACAGTTCTGTATAAATCAATGCTGAATTTAAAATTTAAATTATCATCTAAATGTAAAAGTGAATGCTGCCTCTTTAAAATCGTTAGCTGGAGTTGCACATGAGTTTGTGCCAGTTGTCTGCGTTATCCACCTTATTCCTACGCCCCATGACGATTTGCGTGAATTATGGGTGTAACTTCCGTTAAGCTGTAAACAGTCAGTGAAAGACTCGCTCTATGAACGCAATAATACGTTTCATTTTTAAACTTGGTACAATGAGATGACATTATTCTACTCACCCTTCAACCAACGAACATTAAAAGGACATTTAAAAGTGTAAAAGCATCAACAAGGTACTTTCAACAGGCCTTGAAAAGTGTGATTCTTTCCACAGCAATAACGGACAGGTTAAATATAACTATAGTGATATATATCTGTATTATGTAATATACGTTGCCTTAATAAAAATGTTCATGAACTTCAGCATTGCGTGATACTATTTCAAAGTGATTTCCATCATTTTTACAGATAATAAATTGTATTTACCTGTGAAAACAAACCTGGAAAGAGACGTGAGGCTTTGAGGAGAAAAACAAGAGATTCTTTGTGCATTCCAGTGAATTATTAATGGGATATATCGTAAATTATATCGGGAGAACAGACCACAAATGTGCAGTATATGTTGTCCTTTTTCATACTATTACAGCGGTATGCAAAGGGACAAAAGAAAATAATCACGAGGATAGAAAGCAGCGACTGAAAAGAGCTCTTGCCATAGATATTCTTGTTATAACATGTTACCTTAAAATACCAAGTTATGTTATTCTCACAATGTCTGAAAATAAAACATGAAAGAAAAATTGACAGCTCATTCAGTCAAACTGATGGATATTTATTTGTAGGGAAACCTTATGATTGGAAACGATTCGTTTCAGTCTTTTTAAATGGAAGTTCCCCAAACCGGAAGTGCAACCCATAATTCGAAACGCAGTAGCCTCGTCTGGAAGAAGGTGGATAGCAAAGAGTATAGAACCCAAGAGGCGACACTCTGATACTTTTTTTTTTGGGTAACAGCCACTAGATGGCGCTCCGGTAGCGCGGCCGCCATTATGGGGTGAAAATACTAACTGACCCATAGAATCCTTCACATCTTACGCACCCCAAATCGGCGAATTTCACTGCCAAATCAGAAGCGCAATAGAACAGTTTTTTAAATTAAGTCACCAGTAAATCGTATGGCTCCTACAGTACATGTTGTATTGTCTTATATATGTTTTATTAATATCTAGGTCTGAATTGAAATAGACTATATTGTACGTTTTAATGGATCACGCTACAAACATAATGATCTTATAATACATGATGCATTGCTTTGTCCGTCATCGCAAAATTCCCACTTTTGGACACTTTTGCTTTAACGGATATTAGACAACACTGCAAAATCAAGCTATATTATGTTATATTCATATATTTATTGTCCAACATTCCCAATTTTTCTGATGCATGTCCTTAATTTAATTTCATATGTTGGTATTAATTCAGTGTTTATAATGCTAATACTAGATATTTTAAAGAATTTTAACCCAAACTGACTGGGTTTCTAGAGAGCAAAGGTTTTGTGAAAAAAGTTAAAAAGACTTAAACACAAAGTGTGTAAAATAAACTGTTAAAAGATTTGATGATCACTAGTGATAGTATTTTATTCTGTGTTGTCATCATTCAGGTTTGATTTCAGCTTTAATGTACGTTTTTTTTTTAACAAAGCAGCTGATATTGGCATAGAAACTAGTGGACTGCCGACTCTCTTTCACCCCAAAATGGCGGAAATGCAGGGCCGCTGCTGGCGCCGGTGTTGCACTGGAACGTTCTATTGACTGTCGCTTCTTGTTAGTGTATATTCTTTGTGGATAGTCAGGCTGAGTTATGATGTCGGCACAAGCGAGTGGCTGTTTTGCCAAATGGAAATATTCCAATTACTTCACTTTATTGACACAGGTAAACAAGAACTTTACGGTAAAATGTAAGCTATGTCCTGGGGAGAAAAAACTATCGGCCGCTGTCAATAGCACAAGTAATCTACTGAAGCACCTTACAAGGCAGCATCGACGAACACTTTTGAGTGATCTATGTTCATCTACAGATAACACCATGGCAAACCCTGTTAAGCAGGCAAAACTTGATTTTACATCAGCAGTGCAGAAAGTGTCTGAAGGTGAGCTTAAAAAAATGATTGCAGGCTACATAGTGGAAGAGATGCTACCAGAATCTCCATCTTTTAGGCGCATATTAAATAAAATACCTGTGTGTGGCAAAAAAAACCAGCCCTGCCTGATAGAAAAACATCTTCGTCTTACTTAGATAAGTGTTACACCAACATGGAAATTGACCTTAAAAGGACATTCGAGACTTTGGAATATATTTCCACGACTGCCGACATTTGGACGAGCCATAACAAAAGTTTTCTCTGAATGATGGCACATTGGATTGATCCTTCTATTATGATGTAATAATCGCCAATAAAATCGAGCAAGTCCATTCAGCCTATGGACTTAACTCTAAAGTGACAGCAACTGTGACAGACAACGGATCCAATTTTGTCAAAGCCTTCAGAATGTTCGAACAATCAGATTCTGATGAGTCAGAGGAAGATGAAGAGGTGACGTTTATTGATGTTGAGAACACTCTCTCTACAGACTCTGATGGACAGTTTTCTCTCCCTCCACACACATAAAGTGTGCATCACACACACCAAACTTAATTTTTCATGATGTTGAGAAATTACTCAAAGCAAACGAGTCCAAAGTCATCTACAGAAGTGCTATTTCAAAGTGTTCTGCATGGTTAAATAGGCCTACTAAAACATTCTTTGTTCTATTGTTTTACTTGTGTTTAATGCAATGTTTAATTAAAAGCAGCGACACAGAATGGACTAATGTTGGTTTTATTGCTTGTTTTAGGCTACATGAGAAAATGATTTTTGTCTACCTCATGTAGGAGATTTAATGCGGGTGCGGGTCGCGGTTTTTGTGTCAAACGGGTCGGGGTCGGGTTGGGTACGGGCTAAAATTAGTGTTTCTGTCGGATAGCGGGTCGGGTGTGCGGGACGGGTGCGGGTTTGTCAAACAGTACCCGTGCAGGACTCTGATGCCGTACATGTAAGAGTTAGATTTTGATATACATATGTGGAGATATACATATGTTACCTTTTATTTTTATGTAGAAGTATTGGGTCACTTTTCTGTCATACATGCTTTTCTATCTTTCTTTTATGTTGCAAAGCTAATCAGTTTCTGTGAGAAGCAACTTGAATAATGACTCTTTCTGTAGTCAAGGTCAGTTAGACCATGAAGAAGTTTAGGGAGTTATATAAGATGTTTCCAATTAAAGTATTTACACACGTCAGGTGGACACAACTATTATGGGATGTCAATGAACCGGTAAATGTACTTATATAATAAAAGGATGTAGAAGGCCTTATGATAATCTACAGTCTTTGTTTGCTGAAAAAAATAATATGTATGATTTGACCGAATAAATACTCTGTTTTGTTTGGAGCTCACTTGGTAGCTCTCTATGTTTAAGTTTAAGAGAGAATTTCGATTCAGAAATAAATTCGGTTTGATAATTTCACTATTGAGTGGCCTGACTTTAATCTCATAGGTGAATTTTCACCACAAGAGTTACATTCAAGCTATTTTTAGGCATGGATATTTTTTTCACAGGGGGAAAAAAAAAGTTTAAACGTCATTTTGGTCATCAAAGATGAGTACTAAGGGATAAAATTATTGACTACAGGGGGACTTTAATGTTCAGTTATGTTTGATATGTAAAAGAGAGAGAGAGAGAGAGAGAGTGTGTGTGTGCTATTGCGAATGTGACTGTTTATTATGTTTTTTCCCTCTTTTTTGAACTTGTCATAGTGTCTCAAATGCAAATGATATATTGAATATCATCATTACTGTCGAATTACCAGTCATGCTTAACTTTTTTTTTTTAATTACTATATAAGTGCAATGATAATTTAATGTAAACAGGTCTGGTAAGGGATGGTTGGTGATGTTTTTTTTTTCCTCTGTCTTTTGTCTATTTTGACTTGTATTCTTGTATTTTAGGTAAAAGAGTCTGTAAGATTGCAATCCTTCTTTAAAATCTGTCTTCTTTAAAACTTATTTGATAAAAAAAAAAGAAATCTTGCTGTCAAGTGCACAGTAGAAGAAGTCATGAAGAAGTATGAAAACGTAGTTGTGAGTTCAAGAAAAGAAATAAACAACTATAAAAAGGAATCTGGAAAAAACGGAGCGTTACATTCTAGCTAAATTGATCTAACTTACATTTTTCTCAGCCTAGCCATCCCAAACTGGGAACATTAGGTTATTACTAGTGCAGCTGTGTCACATTCGGTAACAAGTAACAACAAAAATGTTTCATAATTTCATTGTTAATATAAATAAAAGTTTTTTATTTGTTTTATTTTCAGACATTCATCTGAGAGAGGATCGGCCAGAGTAACATCCATGCTCGCTGAACTTCAACGAGAAGTTCTTTTGCTGCAGAAGAGGAAAGCAGAGTTGGAGATTTTTAAATTAGAAATGGAAAAAGAAAACTTGAATATGCAGAACATACTGTAATTCTACATGACATAATTAACAAACTTGAGCAAGAGGAATTAATAACTTTACAGCCAATAAGAGAAGAATAACACAAACATTAATCTGTTGATATAGAGTAGTCTATTTATTATCCAAATGATTTATAATAAACCTACATAAATATTAATTAATAATATTAATAATAATCCAGTGTCATTTTCTTATTGTAAATGTTTCAATGTCTATTTTTTTCAATCTATAGCCTAAATAAAAATGTTTTCATATATTGAAGTCTGTTTTAATTTTATTTATTTTTATTATTAACTTATTAATTTATACAGCATCTAATCTGGAAATTAATATACAGTTTAACATATTCTAGATTTAGGAAAAAAAATGTTTGCACAAGCATGTCTCGGATAGCGTGTCCCTCGATTGTTACACCCTCCACGTCTTGGTTTGGCTGCACTGCTTCATCAGGGTCAGCATGTTCTTCCATGAGGACACCAAACTCTTGATATTTTAAACAGGACAACACATGCAATAAGCCACCGCAGATATCGGCGATGGAAACGCCACAGGACCATACCCACGAGGAGGCCATGCCTCTCATGAAATGCACTCTTACGCCTAAAGGGCATTGAAGGTCTAAGGAGGAGTAAGTGAGCACTATGGCATCAACAATCCATCTGGAAAGTCTGGGCTTCATGACCGTGCAGCCACCGAAGCAGACAAAAAGCTGTTCCGCCTGCCGAAAAGAGGCGGAACGGACAATATAGGTCCTCAGAGCCCTGACAGGACAGAGTAGGTTCAACTCCTGATCATCCTGAGAAAGAGGAAGGGTGGAGAGAATAACCAACTGCGCCTTAAAGGGGGTGGATAGGACCTTCGGGACGTATCCATGTCTTGATTTCAGGACGAACTTGGAGTTGTTAGGCCCGAATTTAAGGCAGGAGGGGCTCACAGACAGCGCCTGCAAATCTCCCACACGCTTAACCGATGCTAAAGCTAACAGTAAAGTGGTTTTCAGCGACAGGGGACGTAAGTCGGCAGCCTGGATTGGTTCAAAGGGACGGCCTTTAAGGCCTCTAAGAACCACAGATAGGTCCCAGGTAGAAACCGTGAGGGGACAGGGAGGGTTCAACCTCCTGGATTCCTTAAGAAAGTGAACAACCAAGTTGTTTCTCCCTATAGACTGCCCTGTTATAGGAGCATGAGAGGCTGCTATAGCTGCGACATAGACCTTAAGGGTAGAGAGGGAGTACGGCCTCTATCCATCAAGTCTTGAAGGAAGGACGATATCTGTGATATGTCACAAGTCAATGGATCCACGCCACGGGCCATGCACCAGGCAGCAAAGAATGACCATTTCAGGGAGTAGAGACGTCTTGATGATGGAGCTCTAGCTTGTGAGATGGTGTTCAAGTCCGAGAACCATGGTTGGGTCCCCCACAGAGGAGCCACCAGGAGGACCTTGTGATTTATGAAGGACACCACCGTCATGTTGTCTGATCTGACCAAGACATGGTGTCCCACGAGGAGAGGAAGGAAGGCTTGGAGAGCTTGATGTACCGCCATCAATCCCAGACAGTTGATATGAAGCTTTCCGGGCCGTTCCAAGTGCCGAAGGCCGGACGGTTGTCGCACAGAGCTCCCCAACCCATCTTGGAGGCATATGTGAAGACGTCCCGATTGCCACACCTTGCTTGAACCAGCAGGGGGACTTCCAAGGGGCCAGGGTTGCGACGCACGCCTGGTTCACCTTGAGCAAGCAGCGACCATGTCGCCAGGCTTGGGACGGGACTCGTGGCTTCAGCCAGAACTGCAGTGGGCACATGTGAAGCAGGCCCAGCTGTAGAGCTGGGGATGCTGGGCTCATTAGACCTAGCATCTTCTGAAACGCTCTGAGCGGCCAAGAAGCCCCGCGCATAAAGGCTTCCGCGAGCTGCTAAATGGCCAGAGATCGTTCGGGCCTAACAACTCCAAAGAACGAGACACTTTGGCTGGGAGATAATGAGTTCTTGGGAAAATTGACCCTGAGACCCAAGCACTCTAAGTGGTTAAGGATGATGGATCTGTGAGATATAAGCTCTGCCTCCGACTGGGCCAGAACGAGCCAGTCGTCGAGGTAGTTCAGTATGCGCACACCCATCTGTCTCATAGGGAAGAGTGCCGCATCCATGCACTTCGTAAAGGTGTGGGGAGCTAGGGACAGCCCGACAGAAGGACCGTGTATTCATTTGCCACCCCTTCGAAGGCGAATCTCAAGAATTGCCTGGGTCTATCTGGATGGGGGCTATCTGGATGTGAAAATAAGCATCTTTCAGATCCAGGGTAAAGAACCAGGCTTCCAGGCGGATTTGCGGGAAGATCTGCTTCAAAGTGATCATTCTGAATGAGCGCTTTATCAGGGCCCTGTTCAGATGTCTGAGATCGAGGATGGGTCTGAGACTGCCATCCTTTTTGGGGACGAGGAAGTACCTGCTGTAAAAACCTGACTCGCTCAGTGCTGGGGGAACCACCTCTATGGCTCCTTTCACCAGCATGATGTTCACCTCGGAACGCAGGACGTGCACGTCCTTGCTTTCCACAGAGGTCTGTTAAGCGAATTGGAGTACATAAACTCATTTTATTATGTTCAGCACCCAAGTTGACACTCTGGGGATGGCCTGCCAGGCCTCGGCCCGTGTGGCAAGGGGCTGGATAGGTTCTGGCACTAAGTTGCTGTGAGGGACTGTGGTGCACATATGGGGTGGAAGAGGAAATTTGCTCTCTTTTTGAGTATGATTGTTTTTCATTGCTTTTGCTATAGCAGCGGTGCACTGCCAGCAGAGCTGGAGCGCTTTGGCATGAAGTGTCGCATGGCCTAGGACAACTTCTGTGCTGCTGTGAAGCGCTCAGCAAAACCATCAACAGCGGGACCAAAGAGACCAGTGGGGGAGACAGGCGAGTCGGCTTTGTCCGCGTCCTTGATCTCGGTCAGCGTTAACCACAGGTGGTGCTCCAGCACCACCAGGCTGGCCATCGAACGCCCAATAGCCTGAGCCGTGGTCATGGTGGCGTGCAGGGCCAGGTCCGTGGTGCTGCGCAGCTCTTTGAAGGTGGCTGAGTCGTGACCAGCCTCATCTAGGGCCCGCAGGAGCTTAGCCTGGTACACCTGGAGTACCGCCATGGTGTGGAGTGCAGAAGCTGCCTGACCGGCCGATGAGTACGCCCATCCAGCAAGGGCCAATGTAGTGCGGCAGGGCTTGGATGGGTGGGTGACCTTCGTCTTCCATCCAATGGTGGCAGGCGGGCACAAGTGTGCGGCCACAGCTTCGTCCAAAGGAGGCAGCTTCTCATAACCTTTCTGCTTGGCACCGTCAACGGAGGTGAGAGCACGAGAGGCAGGAGAATGTAGGCGGGCTGAGTATGGGGTGCGCCACAACTTCGTGAGCTCATCGTGAACCTCAGGGTAGAAGGGCGCTGCTCGCTGAGGGGGCGCGTGATGGCGTCCAGGCAGGAACCACTCGTCTAATTGGCTGCGTGTCGGTTCGTGAGGCGCAGACCACTCCAGACCGAGCTGCTCGACAGCCTTTGACAGCACTCGGGTGAGTTCAGAGTCAATGGACGCCTTGGCGTTGATTGGCTCTAAAGACGGCAAGGGGGCGGGATCATGAAGCGAGCCCGACCACTCCTCGGCATCCGAGGCCGCTATGGACATGCTGTCATCCAGCGGCTATTCATCAGATGCCCCGAACGAGACCAGGTCGCTCGCAGAGGGGCACTGGTCAGGGCAGGAGAAACGGACAGGGGAAACCTCTCTTTGTGGAGAGAGTGAGGTACCCAGGACTTGAGCCGGCGTAAACTGACCCGAGCGCTGGGATCCTCTGCCCCGCTGTTTTTTCCTCACAGGTCCCTGGGAGGAAGAAAACGGGAGGGCGTGAGGGGCGGAGTCACTCTCTGAAAAGACAGCGATTCAGGAGCGCAAAGAGGCCAGACTCATACTCTCGCAGTGAGAGCAGGTCATTTCAGTGAGCGGCGAGCAGATAGAGAACGGAGAGCAGAGGAGAGGCCAGCTGATCAAACTGCTGTAGAGTGGCGAGCTGATCAGCTGCAAATTCCAGCTGCTTGCAGTTGAAGGCGGCTTCAAGTGTTGTAGTCTCAGCGAAGAGATGATATCCGCGTTGCTGAAGGAGAATGAATCGATTTGCCATGGTGTTTCATCCTCAAAACTGCAATAAATGTTACTTTCAGACAGCACGTGTGCGTCATGGGTACTGCCAGGCCACTCAGCAGTAACATTGGTTATTTTGCTGTCTGAGTCACATATCAGTTGTACATTTATAGAATGGAAGTTTTTGCGGTTGACAAATTGATCATTCATATTGGTGGGGGGCTTGTGTTCCACGCACGTGTTCCATCTATCATTCCGTAAACACGTGGGAATCCAGCAACTGCAAAAAAATGCTCCGCTAATACATCCTCCTCATTTCTGGACGGAAATGTCACATATGTGTCAATTCGGCGACACAGGGCTAAGGCCACTCGATGTACAGCTCTGCAGACAGTGGATTTGTGTACCTTGAAGACATTGCCAATGACAGACTGAAAAGTACCGCAAGCAAAAAACCTCAAAGCAATTAAAACTTGAAGCAGTGCTGGGAGTGCACGACTCCGTCGGGTTTGGTGCTCAATGTCAGGTTTGAGTGTCGCGGTGAGACGAAGGATTGACTGACGGTCGAACCTATATTCCCTCAATAATTGAGTGTCATTCATAGTCTCCAATGGATTATTTCGATCATTAAAAATGCGCCTAGGGACTCCCTCCTCTTCAGTGACCATGAAATCAGCCATACACCAACAGTAAATGTGCGGTGAAAATCAATAACCACAGAACGAGTTTTTCCGGCAGGGACGGGGAGTGAGGCAGGGATGCAGTCTGAGTCCGACTCTTTTCAACATCTAAATAAATGATCTGGCATCAGCGCTGGAGTGCTCTATACTCTACACCACACAGAGGTCACTCTACTGTCCCCGGCCTCACTCTACAGCACACAGAGGTCAGAGGTCACTCTACTGTCCCCAGCCTCACTCTATACCACACAGAGGTCAGAGGTCACTCTACTGTCCCCGGCCTCACTCTCCACCACACAGAGGTCAGATGTCTGCTGTACGCAGATGATCTGGTCCTGCTGTCCCGCACACCTGAGGGCCTTCAGCAGAGCCTGTCCCTGCTGGAACAGTACTGTCACGAGTGGGCCCTGACAGTCAATCTGGAGAAAACCAGAGTCATGGTGTTCCAGAAGAAGGCCAGATCTCGGGGAAACAAACATCAGTCCACTTATAAAGGTGAGGTCCTACAGCACAGCACCAGTTACAGTTATCTGAGCATCAACATCAGCGCTTCGGGAAGCTTTGGTCTGGCTGTTAAAACACTGAGCGAAAAGGCTCAGAGGGCTTTTTATGCTATAAAGTCATGATGCAGTCACTTAAAATTACCCATTAACACTTGGATAAAATTATATAATTCAACAATAAAACCAATTCTTTTATATGGATGTGAAATTTGAGGACCAGTACTAAATTTTAGAAATTGGGATAAAACTTCAGTAGAAAAACTACAATTGGAAATTGGCAAAAACATTTTAGGGATTCACAGAAGCAGGTCCAATGACACCTGCAGGGCTGAATTAGGCATGTATCCACTGAACATTGAGGTCCAGAAGAGATGTGTTCAGTTCTGGCATCACCTCCATCAGTCTGATCCTGATTCAGTCCAATATACAGCCCTCCTCGCCAATGAAACCTCAGCAGAATTTCATCCAGTAAACACACTCGCTCTTCAACTTGTCCATGAAACTCAATTCCCAATTGACCACAGCTACAACCTCAAAACTATTATTAAAGAAATTGACAAATTGATCTAAAAGATACTCATGATAAATAACTAAAAGTACATTTTGACCTCCAAAATAAACTCCAATGTTACTCAACCCTAAATAGAACCACTAAATTGGCAAATTATCTATTAATTAAACAATTTAAAGAAAGGCAAGTCCTCTCCAAATATAGATTAAGTGACCATGATCTAGAAATGGAGAGAGGAAGACGTAGACAAACATGGACAGAGAGAGAGCAGAGGATCTGTAGACACTGTGATCTACAGCAAAAACCAGTCAGTATCTGGTGTGATCACCATGTGCCTCACGCAGTGCAACACATCTCAACAATAAAAGGCCATTCTAAAATGTGCAGTTTTATCACACAGCACAATGCCACAGATGTCGCAAGTTTTAAGGGAGCATGCAATTGGCATGCTGACTGCAGGAATGTCCACCAGAGCTGTTGCCTGTGAATTGAATGTTCATTTCTCTACCATAAGCCATCTCCAAAGACGTTTCCAAAGACCCATTGTACACAAAAGGCCCAGGACCTCCACATCCAGCATCTTCACCTCCAAGATCGTCTGAGACCAGCCACCCGGACAGCTGGCGCAACAATCGGTTTGCATAACCAAAGAATTTCTGCACAAACTGTCAGAAACCGTCTCAGGGAAGCTCATCTGCATGCTCGTCGTCCTCATCGGGGTCTCGACCTGACTGCAGTTCGTCGTCGTAACCGACTTGAGTGGGCAAATGCTCACATTCTATGGCGTCTGGCACTTTGGATGAATCCTGGTTTTCACTGTACAGGGCAGATGGCAGACAGCGTGTATGGCATCGTGTGGGTGAGTGGTTTGCTGATGTCAACGTTGTGGATCGAGTGGCCCATGGTGGCGGTGGGGTTATGGTATGGGCAGTCGTATGTTATGGACAACGAACACAGGTGCAAGCTGAAAACATCCCAGTTCTTGCATGGCCAGCATACTCAACGGACATGTCACCCATTGAGCATGTTTGGGATGCTCTGGATCGGCGTATACGACAGCATGTTCCAGTTACTGCCAATATCCAGCAACTGCACACAGATATTGAAGAGGAGTGGACCAACATTCCACAGGCCACAATCAACAACCTGATCAACTCTATGTGAAGGAGATGTGTTGCACTGTGTGAGGCAAATGGTGGTCACACCAGATACTGACTGGTTTTTGGACCTCCCTAATACAGTAAAACTGCACATTTTAGAGTGACCTTTTATTGTGGCCAGCCTAAGGCACACCTGTGCAATAATCATGCTGTCTAATCAGCATCTTGATATGCCACACCTGTGAGGTGGATGGATTATCTCGGCAAAGGAGAAGTGCTCACTAACACAGATTTAGACACATTTTGTACAATATTTGAGAGAAATAGGCCTTTTGTGTACATACAAAAAGTCTTAGATCTTTGAGTTCAGCTCATGAAAAATGGGGGCAAAAACAGAAGTGTTGCGTTTATAATTTTGTTCAGTGTATGTTTTGTTTGTTTGTTTTATTGTTTATATATAATATGTTAATGCTTTGGCAACATTGTGATTCACAGTCATGCTAATAAAGCTCAATTGAAATTGAAACTGAAAAATTGTGTTTGTAGACCTACACTTTCGTAGTCCTGCTGTCATCATGACCTCTCCTCCATGATCCACACTATAAACACACAAACACACATTAACGTAGATCTGCACCATTCACACACACACGTTCAGTTATGTAAGTATTAGTGTTTGACATACTTGAGTATCTGCAGTTTATAGTTTGGATCCTCCAGTTTGTGGTTGAGCAGCTGCACTCCTGATTGTCCTGGGTGATTGTAGCTCAGATCCAGCTCTCTCAGGTGTGAGGGGTTTGAACTCAGAGCTGAAGACACATAACCACAGCCTTCCTCTGTCACCATACAGCCAGACAACCTACAGACACACACAGTCAGATCATCTACAGACACACACAGTCGGATCATGGTGAAAATCCCTATGACACTGTTGATGTCACTGAAGCCCCGCCCACTTTTGACCACTGCAGCTGTTCCAATGGACCAAGATCAATCAATTAGCCAATGCCATGTATCATCTCGTCGACAGTCTTCAAGACAGACCAAGCCTCCAGTCTATCTTGAGGACTATGAGAGGACACTTCCTAGTTTAAAGCCCTCTTGAACCAGTCATTCAGTTTCCTCACCCCTAGTCCAGAGCAGTACTGGATCTATTGCATAGTCATTGGCCACGTTCACACAGCAGCAGAATACGGTTGTCAGTCCTTAATACGGTTGCGTTCACACGCAGTACGGTTATTTACGGGAGTGACAACCACATTCTACAACCGAACTCACACCTGTACATTTTCAGGACTCACAACCGCATTCTCGGAATATCCGCGCTGTGTGAACGGAACCGCACTGGACAACTAGTTGTCTGTCACGTCATACAGTGCGAGAGAGCCGCTCTTCTGAGGTGTTTTGTGTGTGGTTTCACTTTCAGTAACTTACTGTGACAAAGATATGAGCTGTGCGTCATCTTAAGGTGTTAGATCCAGTCACTGTGATAATACTTTTCAGTTTTATGGACGTTGCCATCTTTAATATTACGTTGATCACTGTCATCATGGTTACTAGTAAGAGACACTCGCTGCAAGTTCATACAGGCAGTGTTCCAAACGCTACTGAAAGTTGCTGTGTGAACGAGACATTTCAAGACTCACACCTGTTAAGTAAATGCAGTTGTCAATCCCAAAAAATGACTGTGTGAACGTGGCCATTCTGTACCTTGTGACCCTGTCTTACTGGAGATGAAACAGTTGAAGGAGTTTTTTATGGAATTGGGCCAAAGTGTGAAGCAGATACAGTGCATCCGGAAAGTATTCACAGCGCTTCACTTTTTCCACATTTTGTTATGTTGCAGCCTTATTCCAAAGGTATTAAATTCATTATTTTCCTCAAAATTCTACAAACAATACCCCATAATGACAACGTGAAAGAAGTTTGTTCGAAATCTTTGCAAATTTATTAAAAAAAAAAAAAAAAAAAAAAAAAAAAAATCACATGTACACAAGTATTCACAGCCTTTGCTCAATACTTTGTTGAAGCACCTTTGGCACCAATGACAGCCTTAAGTCTTTTTGAGAATGATGCTACAAGCTTAGCACACCTATTTTGGGGCGGATTCTTCTTTGCAGGACCTCTCAAGCTCCATCAGGTTGGCCATCAGCCATTTTCAGATCTTATCTTGGCTGTGTGCTTAGTGTCGTTGTCCTGATGGAAGATGAACCTCCCCAGTCTGAGGTCCAGAGCGCTCTAGAGCAGGTTTTCATCAAGGATGTCTCTGTACATTGCTGCATTCATCTTTCCCTCAATACTGACTAGTGTCCCAGTTCCTGCTGCTGAAAAACATCCCCACAGCATGATGCTGCCACTACCATGCTTCACTGTAGGGATGGTATTGGCCAGGTGATGATCGGTGCCTGGTTTCCTCCAGACATCGAAAGTCCTGGTGGTTCCAAACTTCTTCCATTTACAGATCATGGAGGCCACTGTGCTGATTGGGACCTTCAATGCTGCAGAAATTTTTCTGTACCCCTCCCCAGATCTGTGCCTCGATACAATCCTGTCTTGGAGGTCTATAGACAATTCCCTGGACTTCATAGCTTGGTTTGTGCTCTGACATGCACTGTTAACTGTGGGACCTTATATAGACAGGTGCGTGCCTTTCCAAATCATGTCCAATCAACTGAATTTACCACAGGTGGACTCCAATCAAGTTGTAGAAACAGCTCAAGGATGATCAGTGGAAACAGGATGCACCTGAGCTCAATTTTGAGTGTCATGGCAAAGGCTGTGAATACTTGTGCATGTACATGTGATTTTTTTTTTTTTTTTCTTTTTTTTTTTTTTTAGTAAATTTGCAAAAATTTCAAACAAACTTCTTTCACGTTGTAATTATGGGGTATTGTTTGTAGAATTTTGAGGCAAATAATTAATTTAATCCTTTTTGGAATAAGGTTGTAATATAACAAAATGTGGGAAAAGTGAAGCGCTGTGAATATTTTACGGATGAACTGTATATGGAAAAGTTAATTGAATGTGCTCTTCAGGAAGTTCTTGGTCATCTGAAGCAAGTAGCCAACATTTATCTGCACCATCCTCACCTAATATGGACTCACTTGCCCCTTCTACAGTGACAGAGTCAGCTGCAGCATTAGACCAAGAACTGCGATATTGTCTGCAAGAGCAGCACAATGAGCAAGCTATTCCTGAGTTAGGGTGTTTTCACACCAATGGATCATTTGTTTTGTTCCGAACAGGGACTAAATTTGTTACAATGTTGCATTTTCTTCTTGGTTTGGTTAGCTTATACATGGCAACATTTCATAGCTTACCAAAATGCGTTTATACAAGTCACATGCGAGTACAACTGTCCTCTTATTGGTCAGAGTTTTCTCAGCATCATCCATCAAAATAATGATTGACAAGTTCGCTCCATGAGCTTATTGTGGCTTTATTTGTAACCGTCGAGACACACGCAAACACTATATGAATGTAGCCGTCATTCCCACTGTTAAATTATATACTACATTCATATTAATGGTTTGGCCAATTCAAACGCGCGCTCTCTCTCTGGATCTCCCATCACTGTCTAGTTGGCTGTGTCAGTGTGTTGAGACTATATATGAATGTTATAATGAAGCAGCATGGGAATTAAGGCTTCGTCGGGACAGCATTCTCGCATGGAGAAGTGCAATTACGCAACATTTCAGATGAAGAGGCGCTCTTTGGTTTTCAACTATGGTAAATAACGTGCTCACTCACAGAATCAGACACTACCGCTTTTTATATCACACTATTCCCATTATGAATTATAATATCGTTCGGTTCGTTGGTCCGTTGGGTCGGATTGCTTTAACATCTCAAGCGAACTGCTCCAGAGTTTGTTTGAAAGCATATCGAGACCACCTCTTCAAGGAGGTCTCGGTACGCTTGTTTGGTCCGCTTTTGGTGTGCACCCGAGTGTGATTAAACATGTCGAATCGGCCGGAAAAAAGCCGACGAGGACCAACTTCAGCCGACTGTGCGGAACATACTGAGGAAACATAATTAGCCGACACACAAAAACTGCCCAATTAAAATTTGTTTGGAACAGCCCCGCCCCTTTTTTAAAATATCCAATAGCGTTTCGTTTATGTTACAGCACGGCCAGAGCCCATAGTCTCTGTAAAACCTCAGTTACCTTCTAATCTCTAACCGTTTCTCCTCCGAATGTCCTTTATATCGCTTTAATATACATCATTCTGTGCAGAATTCAAATGGGTCCGATACCTTTTGTGGTCTGTGCCAAGTACCAGAGCAGACTGCTCGCGTTGTGGCGGTAAAACTGACTTTATTCGCGTCAAAGGAAAGCATATTTACACTGTCTGAATTGTTCCCTATTATCTATATAGTGCACTATGTGCCATTCACCATGTAGAAACTACTAAATGTGTGAGCAAATGACCGATTTCAGCCACAGCTTCAGTGTCTGTAAGAGTGCAGGAGGAGGCGGGACTTCAGATTCTAGAGAGCATTTGATTGGACCGAAGATTTGACGAGAAACTGAAGTGCGATGTGATGTCATTAAAATCCGTGATCCATTTTAGCGGAAGTGAGAGACTGTAAGATTTGAATGCTTATATCTCCTCAATGTAAATGTTGTCATTGTTTTGGAACACACCATCTTATTCATAACCTTAAGGCTAATATATTCATGCTAAAAAACTTACATTTTGATTTCAGGTGGACTTTAAGGCATCATTAAAATTAGGGCTGTCAAGCGATTAAAATTATTAATCTAATTAATTACACGATGTGGCGATTAATTAATCTAATTAATCGCAATTTAATCGCACGTCATATTTGGCTGAGAAACCTAAAAGAAAAAGAGACGTTACAAAAAGACATTATCAAAGAGACATTAGCCTACAAAAAGTAGCTTTAGAAAGAAATATTTTTGATTCAACATGAGGGTAAGTCAATGATGGCAATTTTCATTTTTGGGTAAACTATCCCTTTAATGTTTTTTTTTTATTATTATGATTATTATTAATATGGAAATATGATTTTTATATGAAGTGACTCTAAAAAAGAATCTAAAACTGCCAGTAGGTGGGGGTAAATGTCTTAATGAGTGAGTCATTAAGTCATTAACTCATTCGATTTGTGCAAACGGCTGATTCTTTCAGGAATCATCATTGGGCCAATATGAATCATTGATTCACCCGGTTGATTCGTTCAAAACGCGGATTCATTCAGAAACGAAACGAAACCGCTGTGTGTTGCTCGGAGACGCACAACCGTTCTGCTCTGGCTTTATAGGTAATATTTTCATTGGCAAAATTGAGACAATTGGCAAAAGCAGACAATATTATGTCTAAAACATAATAACATCTGATTTACTGAACTGTTGCACTTGTACTATTTGGGACCAAAAAAAAAAAAAAAACTCAAACGGGCATTTTTGACCGGATATCTTGAATTTTAGGATCATTCTAGCTGCATTCCATAGGTTTCATCACGCAGTGAGTTATTTCCCTGCTTCATATATTCGTCATTAATCAACTGTATGAAATGTCAGATGACAGGTCAGGGGTGGGCAGGCGGGCGCGTTAATTAATAATTTTAGCGCGTTATTTTCACTGTAACCAATTAATCTAATTAACGTGTTAAATCGACCGCCCTAATTAAAATGTCGACTTTTATTTGTGTACACTCAAAATTACAACAAAACCTAGCGTTTTTGTAAAATAAAGATTTATAAGTTAATTAATAAAATAAATAAAAGATTAATAAAACAAATATTCTCTGTTTATGAAATCCATATGAAACCAACGAGAGGTACAATCTTAATCTCACACTCACGCACAGCGCAGCCTCTGACATGCAAATCATCCATGTTTGAGGCACTCTAACCTGCAAACGCCCCATCACCTCAAAACAAAGCATCAGCTTCATCATGATTCCTCTGCTTTTCATCGAGTTGTGACGTGCTGTGAGTTTACCTTAAATTTACCTCACAAGAAGAAGAACGTGATTGATATCTAGCTGAGGTAAGTCATTTATTCCCACTTACATTAGTTAACGTGTTATTGTTACATAAACTGTAACATGTTAGAATGTTTAGACAGTTTACACTGTGAACAGGGGCTGGACAATGACACCATTTTCTAGCTTCTAGAGCTGCCGTGCAGCCAAAATTATTTACCAGAAAGCTGCTTTGACACAATCTGCAAAAGCGCTATATAAATAAAGATGACTTGACTTGTTCATAATGTTTCATAGAGTAAATGGTCTCTGTAAGTGCTGTGAGTTTGAGTCACTTCTGATGTGCATTTGAAAAGCAAAACGCACTCACTTCATAACGTCATATGAAGTTTGAATATATTGTTTGAAATAATTTTCATTTGGGATCTGAAGTGGCTTCTTTTCACAGAATGAGGCAGACATATACTTTGAAGTTTTCTATATAAATTAACACAATAGAGTTACACAAGGTTGGGAATCAAAAATACTTGTTTGTTCCAAATACTTGTTATGAAATTAAAATTTTGATTCCTTGGTGTGCATTTTAATATGACTACAAACCATTGGCTACGTTTACATTCACCCAAATAATCCATTTGTAACTGGATTGACGGCTCAATCGGATTGAAAAGCGTTCATGTAAACACCTTAATCGATCCGATTGAGCTTGATCCGAATAAAATTTCGATCGGATTGGAAGGGGTGGTTTATTCCTTTTCTAATCCGATCCAACAGCAAAAAATGACCATGTAAACGCTTGAATCCAACTACTTTCTCAATCGTATTCAGAAGTCTCTGGGGCACATGCGCAGTGTGCAAGTTCACATTCACGTCTTTAGTTGTAAAGATGTATGTCAACAGGCAGTGGCGTAGCTGTATCCCTTCGTCATAATATTGGAAATCTTTCCGTTTTAAAACAAGAAGGGGAGCCAATGGATATCACACAAGAAGCAACGTGCAAACTTTGCGCAAGAGTTATGCCGGTGTAAAAGTCTCAACCTCGGTCAGTATTCACTACAGAAATTGAAAGTAAAAAGTGACGGAGCTGTCTGATGCTGCATTAACGGAGCATATTCTCACAGAGACAAATTTCAACATAATGTGCTGATAACGGTATATAACTGTCTTAATTTATTCCATTATTTCTCTTGTGGCCGTACATATAGTGAAACAAATGAGAATAACAGTATTTCGTGTTAAACTTTTTTTTTTTAAAGTCGGTGCTTGAAGTAAAGCTGCGCTTAATTTTCATTGATGACTGCGGTGTTAGGAAATATTATAGCCTACAGTCTTAATAATTTTAATTATAGGCCTATAATTCATTGTATAATAGACCTAAAAAAAATGTTTAAAACATTTTCAAAGATAGCTAATAGCCTAATCTTTTATTATCCTCACAGCAGGTATAATATTAATTTAATAATAAAAGAAGCCGAACCTAATAGTTAAAATAATAGACTAGAAGAATGTAACAGGCCTATATTAATTGGAAATACCAAATCCTCTTAATATTGCCAAGATTTGACGCTTTTGACAATATCTCTGGCTATCGTCGATACATGATCATCGTCTGTTGACGCAACCTGGGTTACCGCAAGTGTGATTGATATGACGTCACACGCAGAGCGCATGTGCAAACGTTTTAATCGGAATGTATATAAAACACATATAAACGGATATTTGAATCGGATTACAATGTTTAGAGTACATGTAAACAGATCTGCAATCGGATTCAATTCATTCGGATTGACGAAAATTGGTGCATGTAAACGTAGCCATTGAGTTGCGAGTTCTGTTTTCTGTGCTGCACAATTCCAAAGTGCGCTCACAGAAAGTGATTGTGATTTCAAACACGAGACGACTCGCGCGCTCTTTTCTGTGCTGCAGCTCTTAAAGCGACTATTAACCTAATATTCCTGCTGCCGTCTCTATAATAACACTAATCAAACAAAAAAGACTTTTAAATTAAAAATTTATAATGCATCCTATTTTATTTATAAAGTGCAGTGTATACATTTGATTAGTTTCTGAACATGAATACCTGAAAATCTTAAAACCTTAAAACAATCGTATATGTGTTCAGTTGTATTTGTTGCAATTGCTAATTTATTTGAATGTTTAATTGTCTTTATAATGCTTGAAATTTATATTAGTCTAGTTAGCAAAAGTTCCTTGTGTAAGTGTTTTTTAGCTGTTGATTTTTGTTCATGATATTCAGCTACAAAGAAATGTTTTGCAACAAATAAATGTGAATGATATCCAAGTTGTTTTTTTTTTGTTGTTGTTTTTTTTACCTTATTGGACTTGAAATTAGGAATCGAAAAGAATCAGAATCGACACACAGAATCAAAATCAGAATCGGAATCCTTAAAAATTCAAACCCTACACTGTAAAAAAAAAAAGTCCGTAAAAATACGGTACAATGTACTGTATTAATCTGAAGGAATTTTTCCGTATTTGAGTTTTACAGGGCTTTATCTGTATTTTGAATTACGCGTTGCATTGTGGGAACAAGAGCCTGGTCGGCGCGAAAAGTTCGAGACGCAAGCGCCATTACACACGCAGATGTTCTCGATTAAAGTTTATTTTTAAAGTCGGATTTCGGATTTGTGGAAGCAGTTCTAACACTTCTGTGGTAAAAATATGAGAATTATGTTTTGTTACATGCAAATAAGCTGTTTAAGTAACGTATTAGTTACCGTCTGGCTTGTTAGGCAAATGAATGCGGGAGCCGTCGCGTTTATCATTTTATGCATATCGTCACACATTGAACGATTTAGTTCATACTCATGGATGTTCCCTGACTGCATATGTGTTATAGTGTCTTGTAAATGTTAATTAACTTTTATTTGTCAGTGATGCGGTTTATTTCGTGCTGAGCGTATAGTTTCACGCATCCAGGTGTTAGAACGTTAACCGGTCGTGATAAAGCGCACTAGGCCTACTTTTGTGTTTAAAGCCATTTAATGCCTTCGAATAAAGGCTACCAGAGGAACTGTCACGAAAAGGAAAAGCCATTTAAGACTTTGGGGTGAAGGGATGAAGATATACGTGAAGATCCAGTACATCTGACTGGCAGTACTGGCATTCCGAAGTTCTTCAAGGAAAACGCCATCACCTTTTCTGTCAGATGAGGTATGTTAAGACTTTTTATTGTGTGTAATATGTATGTAATGTTAATATAGTGTGTGTGTGTGTGTGTATATATATATATATATATATATATTTGTATATATATATTTGTATGTATATGTATTACACTTTCCAAATGACTTGTATAACTTTAAACCCAAAATAATGACCTTGACAGATTCATTACTTTTAACATGGCTGCTATTATCTACACTTTTGCCTGTAGTCATTCTTTACCAGCTCTCTCCTCTTTAGTTTGCGGATTCATAGTGTTTGTTGTTTTCTTTTCTATTGACAGGACAAAACTGCTGCCGCAGTGTGCATCGCAAACACCCCCTGCATACTCATGGGTTTGTATTTATTTTATTAGCAGTTTTTATTAATAATTATGAGTTTTCAATATTGGAAAAAACATATTTAAATTTAAAGTCTGAGGAAACATGTTGATAGAAAAAGATGGTTGCTGAATACCCCTTCAAATATTTTTGTTTATATGGTCGGTAGAAAAACAAATTGTTTAGGGAAGATTTACACATCTATGTTTGGAGTGGTGTTTTCAATTTTGCAATATTTTATTTGTTTAAGGTGATGGCCATTCAAGATTGCTCTCATTCAAGAAGTTATTAGTGACCACATCTCCACCCCCATTGTGGCAGTGAGCTACAAAATACCGAAGATGGCACTTATCCTGGAGTTCATACAAAGGTAAGCAACATATTTTTTTAATGAAATGGTGTATAGAGCTTATTGCTGTGTTACTGTTTATTTAGTTGAAAATAATTAAACAACCTAATATGTAGTTGAGCTGACAAGCTAACATGACATGCAAATGGAGTCCATTGGAAACACAAGTCTTAGCATTTTATATACAGTGTTTGAATTGGAAAGTATTAGGATAGCAATTGATAATTTAATGAACTTAAAATACTGTGTGATTGTTTTTCCACCCCAACCTGGTCTGCATGCTACTTTGTAGTTCAGTTTCTTTCAATTTCTTGTATATCTAAAAGCATATCGGTTTCTTCAAATAACTTTCCTGTGCAGAAATCCTGAATGAGGGTCGAGAAGGCTGAGAAGAAGGAAGTCAAACGGCTACACATTCCTCCAAGACTGCTGAAGTTCCGGTATGAACAACTTTGAAAATCCATGTAAAATTTGAGCTTTTGTCAAATCTCAATATGGAACTTTAACTGAACATACAGGAAATTGAAAGTTTTTCACCTGAGTATTTCACCCAAAAATGAAAATTCTGTTATTAATAACTCACCCTGATGTTGTTCTACACCTGTAAGGCCTTCGTTCATCTTCTGAACACAAATTAGGATATTTTGATTAAATTCGATGGTCTCCATAGACGGCAATGGTACTTCCTCTCTCAAGATCCATAAAGGTACTAAAAATATATTTAAAACAGTTCATGTGAGTTCAGTAGTTCTACCTTAATATTATAAAGCGTCAAGAATATTTTTCGACGACTTTTCAACAATATAGTGATGGGCCGATTTTAAAACACTGCTTCGGAGCTTTACGAATCGAATCAGTGATTCGGATCTCCTATCAAATGGCTAAACTGAAATCATGTGACTTTGGCGCTCCGAATCACTGATTCGATTCGTAGAGCTTTGAAGCAGTGTTTTGAAATCGGCCCATCACTAGATATTGTTGAAAATTTTTTTTTTTTTTTTTGGAGCACAAAAAGTATTCTCGTCGCTTTATAATATTAAGGTAGAACCACTGATGCAGTAAAAAAAAAAACCTTTATGGATCTTGAGAGAGGAAGTAGCATTGCTGTGAATGCAGGCCTCACTGAGCCATTGAATTTAATCAAAATATCTTAATTTGTGTTCTGAAGATGAATGAAGGCTTTGCAGGTGTAGAACGACATGAGGGTGAGTAATAAATTACATTATTTTCATTTTTGGGTGAACTAACCCTTTAAGATATTTGATGAAATCTGATGGCTCAGTGAGGCCTCCATTGCCAGCAAGAACACTCCCTTTTTCAATGCCCAGAAAGCTACTAAAAACATATTTCATGTGAGTACAGTGGTTCAACCATTATAAAGCGACGAGAATACTTTTTGTCTGCCAAAAATAACAAAATAGCAACTTTATTCCACAATATCTAGTGATGGGCGATTTCAAAACACTGCTTCATGAAGCTTTATGAATCATTTGTTTCGAATCATGTTTTTAGCTGCTTTCTGGGCATTGAAAAGGGAGTGTTCTTGCTGGCAATAGAGGCTTCACTAAGCCGTCGGATTTTATCAAAAATATCTTAATTTGTGTTCTGAAGATGGTCGAAGGTCTTACGGGTGTAGAATGACATGAGGGTGAGTAATTGATGAACTAACCCAAAATGAATATTGACGAATGTTGTCTTCTCTTAGTATAGGGACACACCAAGCTGATGGCAAAGTAGCAGAGCTGCCTCGTGTCGGGAAAAAAAAATCTGCGCTTGGACACACTGAAAGGACTACAGCCGACTGTCAGCTACCACAAGCGTTCTGCGTCTGTGTTTAAGGAGACAGCCGTCTATTGCTTCATATATATTCATCTACATTCGTCATTCAGAAAGGGAAACCAACTCTGCAGGCTGCAGATACACAAACTGTAAACCAAGTCAGCTGACGCTCAAAAACAGGCCGACGCTGCCTGATGGCTGATCATCAGCTTGGTGTATACCGGGCTTTACAGAAAAATGGCATCATAACTGGAACATTTCACTATTGACTGTCTTTAGCAATATTGTTAATGATACAAACAGCAACCCTGTCTTTGTATTCCATTTGTTTTTGTTTGTTTGCTTCTTTCTTTGTGTATTGTATTGTATTGCATCTTGACTTTCCTAGTTTATGAAGTTTAGTTACCTGAATGAAGTACCTGCTCATGTATCCCTTTTTAATTCTGTATATTGTTGTTGTATAAAAAGTATTTCACAATATTGTTTTACACATTGTTTAATTTGCCATATTTTGTCTTTACCCATTGAATACATTTTATAAGAATGTTTACAAAACGTAAAAATGAACCATGTTCAATTTTACATATGTTGATTTATTTGCTACCAAGGATATGCTATAATTTTATAGAAATTTATGAATAAGGATTGTCTGTAAAAGTACAGAAAATGTACTGTAAATTTACAGAATTTTCCGTTTTGGAGTTGAAGGAAACGTCCGTAATTTAACGGAAAATGTACTGGTAATTTTCTGCCAGTACATGATCCGTTTTTTTACGGAAATTTTTTTTACAGAGTTGCATCATAAATACAGGTACATTATTCTTATGAAAATATGTTTTTGATCTGCCTGCATTGACACCATAGTTCTGATTGCTTTGCGGTTTGAGAGTCCCAGTAAGGCTTCAAAATAAATCTTCTTTCAGACCATTTACATTTGTGTATATAAAGTTTACTAAGTAATATTATAAGATTTAACATAAACGCATGACTCTTATCTATACCTTTTTTGTCGTAATAAAAAATAATCTCTTTTCTCTATATTATTTTTTTATTCCACTTAACATATTAAATAAATATTCCACATCGATCCAAGAGAATTTAACATACATAAAAAAAAAAATTATGTAAAATAGTTTCAGTATCTATTTTTCAGAATACACAAGATTCAGAAAGATTTTTATATCTTTTTAGGAAATGGTTTGTTGGATAAATTTTATGTATTATTTTAAAGTATATTTTATTAACTTTATTATTGATACAGTATTTGTTATTATAAGTCCAAATCAATCTCCAATTAATATTCTCAAAATGGTCATTCCAAAATTATTTATGTCGAAATGTTTCAGGACAATGAATCAAACGTCTGAAAAATGTATTATTACATTTACTGTCATTAATATCAACACCGTCCAACAAGACCTCTTTTTTAAACGTTGATTGCTTGTGAGATTCACTGATGCCTTGCAGAAGTCTCAAAAAACCTGTTGGTATTGCATCAAATACGATGCTATATTCTCGTGGAGATATTGGAATACAGAATGTCTGTAAAAATTCAGAATATGTAAATAAGTAGCCCTCGTCATTTATCAATTGTGTGACCATTAAGATACCATTTTTAAACCAATTGTTATAGAAGATTGATTTATTATTACATTTAATGATTTTATTATTCAAAATTAACAGTTTGTGGGGGGAAAATTATGTTTGTATATAAGAAGCCAACATAAAAGGGCCTGTCTATGAAAATTGGATAACTGAATAGGGAGTTTGTTAACCTCAAAGTCGCATTTTAAAAGAAAATCTATACCACCAACTTTTTGCAAAAATAAGATTTGTAATTATATACCATACTTTATCTTTATGCTTAATATAATGTTTAATCCAGTTCAACTTGAAAATTGTACTAGAAGTCGCAAAGTCAATCCTCCTTGATTATAAGAATTACATAAAATATTTCTATTTAAATAGTGAGGCTTGTTTTCCATATGAAATTGAATAATGTTGAATCAATTTTTTAAAGAAAATATTTTGGTACATCTAATACTTTGGCAGGATAGACTAAGCGAGATAGCCCCTCAGATTTGGACAAAGAAACCTACCTTTGAGTGACAAATCCCTCATGAGCCACATATCAAATTTCTTTTTAATTTTCAACGTAAGGGGCTGGAAGTTGGATTGCACTCTGTCTGACTGATTTTTACAGATATTGATACCAAGATAAGTTACCTCCTCCCTAACTGGAATACCTTCAAATTCGGTTAAAGGAATACTATTGTCTTTAAGTAGACAGAGAGTACATTTTTTAACATTTAAAGATAAACCTGAAGCTTCAGAAAATATATTGAGACACTCTGTAACTTTTTTAACCTGTGATATATCTTTCAAAAAATTGCTGTATCATCAGCAAGCTGACAACATTTAATTTCTTTTCCCCTAATTTTGATGCCTTGAAAAAAGTCATTAATGTAATGCCATTGTTTGCATGACCAAGAGAAATAGAAAGGGAGCCACCGGATCTCCCTGTTTTATGCCCCGGGAGATGCTAAATCTACGAGTAGTTCCCCAAGGAAGTTTATCTGAACTATTACAGTCACTGTATAAAGTTTGTATCGCCCTTTTAAAGTATTGACCAAAACCAAAAAAATTTAATAAATCAAATAAAAAATCATGTTTCACAGTATCAAAGGCTTTATATATATATATATATATATATATATATATAGAATGCAACTGTTATCAGTTATGTAATCCTTATAATCAATTAAATCTAAGATTAATCGAATATTATTACTAATATGTTGTCCTTGTATAAAGCCGGACTGACTATCACCTATAATTGTATCTAAATACAACTTTATTCTTTGTGCAAAAATATGAGCAATCAATTTTGCATCATTATTAATTAAAGTTACAGGCCTCCAAAATCAAGTTTTTAATGTTGTTTATATGTCTATGTAGTGTTTTTAATATGCTTTAAGACAAATCATGTGCAAATTCATAAGTCGGCACCATTGCTGAGTATTTTATGTTTAAAACTGCAGTGAACCAAAAACCCGCGGTTTGAAATCGTGGGTGTCTGTGACGTCACAGACTACCTTGTAACCAATCACAACAACGTGCCGGCAGGCTTTGGCATATCATTAACTATGACTGCTCTGAAGCAAGAAAGTTTCGAGAGAAGCAGGTTATCATGGTAAAATTTCTGTTGATATGAAAATTTGTGTAGATTTATCAATATAGCGAGTCTATTACGATGTTATGATGAACTATAAGCCTTTCTCCACTGACGTTCAGAGTTGTTCAAAGCGTTTGTAAGGATACTGATTGTTAGAAGGCAGCTGCCTGACTCTGAGATGAAGAACAGGAACGGTGTGTGTAACATTAGCAACACATTATTAGCTGTTTGATAATGTAGTTAAGCAAAAGGCTAATCATATTAATTCATATTAATGAATGACAGAACCGTCGCAAGGGCTGTGCCAAGTGTGAGAGCGCATAGGGGCTCGCGCCAAAGTAAAGTGACAGCTGACTTGAAGTAAAGCCAATAAAGTTCATGTTTTTGTCCTTCGAAATATTTTAATAGCCTACTATAAACATAGCTAAAACAATATTGCTCTGAGCGTGTGCGTGTGACCGTGATTCGTGTGCATATGTCAGTCAGTGTGTCTCGCACGTCAAGTTCAGAGAGAGCTATTCAGTCCATTATAAATTCTGATTTTGGCCGCCTCTGGAATGGATCAAACCATAGATATTAACCTACCTGATAAGCTCAAGTAAATACGCTGGAAATCCGCGCTCATTCAAGGATGTGCATTTATTTTATGTATGGAGAAGGCACAGGCGCCTGCAGGATTTCATCTGAATGTTTTTTTAAATCTGAACTCCAAAAAGCAACGAAATCGTCAAACATCCATTTAGCGCATATTCACAGAGGAAAACGGCTGCTTGTTCTCTCGATACTGTCTGTTTTACTGAGAAATCGCTTCAGGTGATTCAGTGAGAGAGAGCAGTCCAAACGAATGCAAGTGGATTCAGACCGTTTTGCAAAGGCGTTTTACCAGTTCATAATTTAAAACACAATTTAAGCGTCAGAAATTAAACTGAATATACGAAGCGAAGCAAACTTTTTTCTTAAATATCCACAACACAAACAACAAATTACTCGTCACTATAGCAACAATAGACTCTCCGAGCTGGTGTGAGCGAGTGGAGGCGGGGCTAATTTGCATATTCATTGATCCGTGTATATTAAATGAGGCAAGGGTGTAGAGTTACATTCAAGCTATTTTAAGGCATGAAGAAATTTTTCTCACTTGAATTTTTTTTTTTAAAAATATGTCATTTTGGTGATCAAAGATGAGTTTTAAGGGATAAAATAATTGACTACAGGGGGACTTTAACATTAATACAGCTGATATGATCCTGTTATCAGACAGTTTTTTCACATAGCCTACCTGACTGAAAGAGCTCATTATGCGGGCAAAGCCATATATAATATAATATATATATATGCAATATATGTCGCTAAATGTCGATAGATGACGTCACTCACACCAGCTCGGAGAGTCTATTGTTGCTATAGATGACGTCATACGGCAATTAGAATATTCATCATGTCATTGTTGTATTCGCATTCTGTCAAGTGTCAGCCCTTTACATCTGTTTGCTTTTCTGCTGCTACCCTTTTGCTCACATAATATATTTTAATACAGCCAAATTCCCAATAAAATTTTTTCATCTATATATTTTTCTGTTTTTGTTGTCAGACAACATGAAATGATGACTGAAACGCACCCATTAAGACTTCATACAGGGCTTGACATTAAGCCTTGTCATTCACTTGTACAAGTAGAACAGTTGCTTGTCCGGAAAAAAAGGATTTTTTTTGTGGTTTAAATGTAAATTTAAAATTTCTGAAGCAATATCCTTTCAGAATATTGCAGCTTTGACATATTTAAATATGTCCCCCCCGCCCCCATCTTGTACGATTCATGTAAAATGTATGATTCATCTTTCATTTTAAATTCTTAAATTCGATCAATAAATTTAATTGGAATAAGACACTAAGGGCTGTTACCAATCAAATTAAATCATTTACAAATTTACAAAAAAAAAAAAAATTACAGCCATATTAAATAATGCTATGGGATTGTAAGAAATGTTGGGGGGAAAATGATTCTTTTAAAAATTAAACTAAACCACCAGTAGGTGGCGTCAAGTAACCGTCTTAATAAGTGAGTCATTCATTAAAACGATTCATTCCAATGGCTGATTCATTCAAGAATGAAGCAGTTGTTTATGAATGGGTCATTTAATCTTTGACTCAACCAATTCGTTCAAAACACTGAATCATTCAGTAAAGAAAACAAGGCTAAGCCTGCGTCTCAGTGTGCATTCTATCCATCCTAAATAGTATGTGACATTAGTAATATTCAATACTATTTAGGGCGGATAGGGTGAATAGGTTCTGCTGTGATCTTTGTTTGAAAGTATTTTCGCTGCTAAAATAGAACAAAAACAGTCAATGTTCCTTCTAAAATGTAAGTGACTTAATATTAACTATTTGTTAACTGAACTGTTGTATGAAATCAGTGTCACGTTTTTAATCGTGATGGTAACCTGTTTAGGAAAACAGCATTCTTGGTCGTGAGATATTGCTTAACTGTATCAAGTTATAAAAACTCTACATTTTGAATTTTTACCGCACTATGTTTAACTGAGTTTCTTTTTGTGTGCGCTTCCCTCATGTTTCCATTTCTCCTCGAGATGGTGCGCGAGCCTCAACAGCGCAACCTTGTTATCGTCAGTCCATTATACAGCCTGTTATTATCCACTATCGATCGCCACTAACACTAAATGTAATAAAATCATTCTTGCGTGTTTTTTTGTTTGTTTGTTTGTTTTTTTAGAATTGACGTTTTAATCAGGTCCTTGTCCGGCCGGGCAAGTAAAATTCTCTTTCACTTGCCCCTTCAAAACAAATCCACTTATCCCGGACTAATGGACAAGTGTAAGTTATTAATTATGAAGGCTATATTCAATATAAACTGGTAGTATTATTTTTCTTCAAAACTATCTAAAAAAATTGAATGCATGTATGAATAAAATTTAATGCTTTTTAATGCCATTTAAGGCCTTAATTTTCACAAAATCCATTTAATGACTTTTAATGCTTTTTAATGCCCCGCGGATACCCTGTAATTTTCATGGGAGTGAAAGTGAACTGAAAAGTGCCTTTGACCAGCTAACTCCAGTCTTGCAGGAAAAGTTGTGGAATCATCAAATCAAATTCACCTAAAATCCCCCTTATGCTCCACATTTTGGAGGAATGTGGGAGAGGGAAATACGATCTATCAAGGCTGCACTTTGAGCTACTTTAGGAAGTCAAGTTGTATTGGTGGAAGTTGAAGAAATATTGAATTCTAAACCTTTAGGATATGTCTCTTCTAGTGCTGATGATTTGGATCCTATTACTCTCCATTTGCTCAATTTTGCCCAATTTGACACACATATAGATCATCTACAGACACACATTAACATTGTGACCGTCTGACTGTACTTTATCTATTATATGTTCTAAAAATACCTCAGGATCTGCAGCTGACAGTTTGGACTCTTCAGCCAATCAGAAATGAGGTTGACACCAGAGTCCTGTAGGTCATTGTTACTCAGATCCAGCTCTGTCAGGACAGAGTTTGAGGATTGTAGAATTGATGACAACCTGTCACAACACTGAGCAGTGAGATTACAGCCAGCAAGACTGAAAGAGAGCAGAAAACACACATCAACAGTCAGATCAGCTACAAACACACACAGACAGATCATCTACAAACACACACAGGCGGATCCAGTCAGATCTGCTAAAGAAACCCATTAACATTGTTATCGGCTGACTGTACTTTATCTATTATATGTTCTTAAATACCTCAGGATCTGCAGCTGACAGTTTGGACTCTTCAGTCCATCAGAAATGAATTTGACACCAGAGTCCCGTAGGTCATTGTAACTCAGATCCAGCTGTCTCAGGACAGAGTTTGAGGATTGCAGAGCTGAAGACACAATTTCACAATGCTGATCTGAGAGATTACAGCCAGAAAATCTGGAAGAGATTAAATATAAAAAAATAAAATAAAAATAAAACAATAAAGAAATGTACAGTGGGTTTCCAGTTTTCTGCCCTCAGGAATGTAGGATGACAGGCCTGTTGCTAGAGAATTTGTATCCACCGTCTATTTACAGAGTCCCAGACATGACAGGGAAAATAAATAGGCTAAATCGTGCGAACGACTTACTACTTCGTTCCCTCCATTTACTAAATTGTGCGCATGGTTTACTAATTTGATCCCTCGATTTTTAAATCATGCGCATGATTTATAAATCGAGGGAACGAATTAGTAAATCGTGCGCAGAATTTTTTTTTTTTTTTCTTGCATGTAATATGCGGAGCTCCTTATCTATTTTCACGTATAGCATGTCAAATAATTAACTGCACTTGAAGCTTTCGTAAAATTAAAAACGAAACACCCAAAACTGTATATGGTACCATAACGAAGACGAACTGTGTGGTGATGTGTGAAACTCTGTAGAGGACGTCTGACGGCGTGCCGTGGGGACGTGACGTTTGCCATAATCGATCTATGTTCTATAACATGTAAAACGGGAACATGAAAGGAATATTCTAAAAGAAACTCATGTAAACACCTTAATCATAATATTGTCTTATTCAGAATAAGGTCAATAATTACATTACTGCTGTCCATGTAAACGTATTACTGAGCTCCTGAGAGAGTGATTATCTGATCACTTTATCATTCAGATTAATCTGAAATCAGATGAACTCCTGACTGTTTGTATGTAAATCTCATTCGTGCAAAAGACCACTGAAAAACAGGCGAATCTCAACATAACACCGACTGTGACGCAACAGTCGGGATCATTAATATGTACGCCCCCAACTTTTGCATATGCCAGCCCATGTTCAAGGCAAGGCAGTATTAACGTCTGGAGCTGCACAGCAGAATCATCAGACGTTATGCAGGTAGGCTATCGTAAAGCAAGCAAGGACAGTAGTGAAAATGGCAGATGGATCTATAATAACCGTTCATGATCCATGATATCATGATATATTTAGTGATATTTGTAAATTGTCTTTCTAAATGTTCCGTCAGCTTGTTGCTAATGTACTGTTAAATGTGGTTAAAGGTAACATTGTTTCTTACTGCAGGGGTTTTCAACCTGTGGGGCATTAAGGGGGGTGCGAGCACGTGTTAGTTCAAAAGTGAAAGTGAAATTCTCAAGTGAAACAGCTGTAACAGTGAGATTTTACTAGTAAATCTTAAGTCATCCACTAGAGGGGGCAATTTGACTATTCTCCCAGCTAATCGTTGGCTATAGTTACAGCAGGTTTGGCACAACTGAATTTGAGCAAAAACAACTAAACACAAAATGGACTGGTGGCTTGTAAAATCAAGAATACCAGAGATGATCAAAACTAAGGTTAAAGGATTAGTTCACTTCTGAATGAAAATTTCCTGATAATTTACTCACCCCCATGTCATCCAAGATGTTCATGTCTTTCTTTCGTCAGTCGAAAAGAAATTAATGTTTTTGATGAAAATATTCCAGGATTATTCTCCTTATAGTGGACTTCAATGGTCTCCAAACGGTTGAAGGTCAAAATTACAGTTTCAGTGCAGCTTCAAAGCATTCTACGTGATCCCAGACGAGGAATAAGGGTCTTATCTAGCGAAACCATCGCTCATTTTCTTTAAAAAAAAAAAATACAACTGTATATGCTTTATAAACATCAAAAACCTTCATTTCTTTTCGACTGAAGAAAGAAGATTCATAAACGCATCTTCATTCAGTTTCTCCAACAGTGTGTAGCTTTAGCCACGTATCAAACTCATTCATGATCGAATGTTAGCAAACATCCACGAAATACATACTTACGTGATCTGATATGCTGCATCATGAACAGTTTGTAATGGTCCATTTTGGGAGTTATATTCGCTGTGTGAACTTATTGTATTGTTTATGCAATGTGCTCATCTTTCCTACTACAAGAGTCAAATTAACAGCTTAAGTTGTCTCATATTTCTTCATCCAACGCAGAAGATATTGATTACGACTTCGGACCAAACCATCAAGGATTTCTCCTCAGCCTGCAGACCCGATGCTCCTCAACAGAGTAAAGGCATTGTGCAAGTATCGTACATTTGAACACTAAACAGCAATTCAGTACTAATTTGTGAACCAACTTTGTTAGCAAAGGTGCTTTATTACTGAGAAAAACTGATGGTCTTATCCAGATTGTTTTTGACTTTTTCCCACAGCTCCATTTCCTGTCCCACTTCCAATTTTACCTATGTATGTGTGTGACCTGCATGTATTTTATGTGTTTGTTAGTTTAGTTATGTGTTCATGATTTAGTTAATAAAACTTGTGCACAATACATATTTGGTTCTGACTCTCTGTCTGCAATAGATTGCCTCTTAAATGATCAGATCTTATTACAAAGCACTGTAAATGCTAAGAAAGAATAATTTTTCTGTGGCCATGAAAAATACCATTCTCTTAGAATTAATTAATAATAAATACTGAGTGTTCACAGGATGAACTGATTTAATGTAGCTACATCAAGTTAATCTGATTAACTGATTCAAATATTCATAATTGACCATAATTAATCATAATGAGTTATGGATAATTATTAATATTCCCCCTTTGAGTTAATTCGCTACATAATGCATTTGCTGTTTTGTTTGTATAATTACTCCAGTGAAGTAGTTGTTGTGTTTGTATTAATTTTGATGAACACAAAGAGTTGGGACATGTGGGCTTTTCTTCTTTCTTTTTACTGAGTTATTATTAAAACTCAGTGAGATTTACATTTATTCATTTAGCAGACGCTTTTATCCAAAGCGACTTACAAGTGAGGAATACAATTGTGAAGTCATTGTGAAGAGGTATTAGACACAAGAAGTGCTCATGTAGCAGTTTAGAAAATTTAGAAAATTATTTTGTGATTCCACTTGCCATGGCCATATTTGGGGTTTCCTGCTGCCATACTGACTTTGGGGGTTGGCACACTTTGCTGCTTCCCAGTCTGCATGAGACGTCACAGCGGTAGGTTGCAGTGATTCAATTAGGGCCGTATTTCATGTAACAGTTGAATTCAAATGATATATTTGTATGATTGTGATTCAAAGCCCCTCTGTGATGTACACTCAGATGTTTTGTTGATTATTTTTTCTTAAGTTATTTTTAATATCTGTGATTTTCTCTCTTTCTCAGCGTCGTGCACTGCTGCCGCACGCTGGTTATATGCTGCGCGAGTCCTCATATATTTCCATTTGTGTTGTCCAGGTACATGCTTCATTATTATATGTTCTTAAAATGTGTTTTTGTGAAAGTATATGCCCAGTCTGCATGAGATGTCACAGCGCATTGTGCATTGCACAAGTCCTCATATATTTCCATTTGTGTTATACAGAATAAAACGAGGACCTGATGTCAAGAATCTTCACAGTCTGTCCTTAAAGGTCCCTAGATCACTATTTCACAAGATGTAATATAAGTCTAAGGTGTCCCCAGAATGTGTCTGTGAAGTTTCAAATCAAAATACCACATAGATTTTTTATTATACCATGTTTTAACTGCCTATTTTGGGGTGGGATTAAAAATGCACCAATTCAGTGTGTGTACACCTTTAAATGCACGTGCTCCCCAACTCTATAATACATTGCATAAACAAAGTTCACACAGCTAATATAATTCTCAAAATGGATCTTTACAAAGTGTTCATGATGCAGCATATCAGATCATGCAAGTATGGTAATTATTTGGATGTTTACATTTGATTCTGAATGAGTTTGATAGTAGGCCATGCTCCGTGGCCAACGGGGATAATGTTACACTGTTGGAGAGATTTATAAAGAATGAAGATGCGTTTATGAATTATACAGACTGCAAGCGTTTAAAAATGAACGACATGGCTCTGGACTCTGTGAATACAGTAAGAAACGATGGTAACTTTAACCACATTTAACAGTACATTAGCAACATGCTAACAGAAACATTTAGAAAGATGATTTACAAATATCACTAAATATATCATAATATCATGTATCATGAACGGTTATTATCGATCCATCTGCCGTTTTCTCTATTGTCCTTGCTTGCTTCACAATACCTGCAGAATGTCTGTTGATTCGGCTGTGCAGCTCCAGACGTTAATACTGGCTTGTCTAATGCCTTGAACATGGGCTGGCGTATGCACAAGTTGGGGGCGTACATATTAATGATTAATGATCCCGACTGTTGCGTCACAGTCTGTGTTATGTTGAGATTCACCTGTTTTTCAGTGGTCTTTTGCACAAACGAGATTTACATAAGAAGGAGGAAACAATGGTGTTTGAGACTCACTGTATGTCATTTCCATGTACAGAACTCTAATTATTTAACTATGCCAAGGTAAATTCAATTTCAAATTCTAGGGCACCGTTAATTTTCGACACAACGCAGAAAACACACAGCTACACTCATAATACAAGTTTCATACCTTGCTTAGAGTAGCATAAGCTAGAATAGGGAGTGATTAAAGCAGTGGTCTCAAACTGCCGGCCCGCGAGCCATTTACGGCCCCCCTCCCCCTCCACCTCCACCCAGCCCGCAACTGATCTAAAAAAATAAAACATAATCCGGCCCGCTAAATTATTATTATTATTATTATTATTATTCTCTTGTTGTCTCATAGGCTACCATGTTCCATATTCAAAAGAATGACATGATTCTATAAAAAATAAATAAATAAATACGTAAAAAGCGCGCAGGCAGATTTGACTAGAGCTGGTTCGGGGCTTTCGTAGTTTATTTGTTGTTTGGCTGCAAAGTGCTAATGAAATATGTTTTTTTTCCAAACCGAAAAGGAAAGTGGATGAGAAACACAGTCAGTTTCAAGAAAGATGGACACTGCAGTATTTTTTTCGTGGCGTTTAATGCAAACGCTACCTGTCTGATATGCAAAGAAAAAGTATCCGTTCTAAGAGGCCATTCACATATCGCGTCACATAAGCGGCCGCGCCGCTTTCTCCTTCTTTCCAAAGTGCTTTCGCTCCTGTGGCGTCTGTCATTACTATGCAACCATGAACTGCGCTCTAATATCAAGATGTTTTCATCTTGCCACGGTATAGGCGCGCATGGAAAAACGAGCGCGCCGCACCGTGTGCGCGTCGCGACCACATCACTTCTATTATGAGTGCGCTTTCCTACAGTAATGGGGCGTTCACACCAGACGCGACTTGCGCGAATAAATCGCGCTATCCGCACGTTGTTGGACGCTTGAACATTTTGAGTTTACTCGCTTCATTTGCGCGTAAAATTCGCTTCACAACAGACGCGAATTTGAGAGGGGCTTCTGCCAGGCGGCTCCAGTCTCGTTTCTGCACACTTCCTCTGAATACTCTGAATTCCTCTGAATTCCTCTGAACACATCAACTCGTCAGCGGGAAAGTAGTTGTAAAATACGGCGAATAAGCTCAATTTGCCGGCTTTAGCTAGCTTGTAGTCTCAGTGTGTGTATGTGTATATATATATATAGCTCAAATTGAGTAAAGAGCGTTTTTTACAACAGATTGTCCGACCTCCTCACTTTCTTCCAAGCAAGATCCTTTTTATTCATGTTTCTATAAAAGTATGAAGATGTATCGTACAGCGAAGATGATTTTGTCCTCCATTGTTGTTTCGGATTTCTGCCTCCGCTCGCTACGTCGTAATCACGTCACTACTAGAGCAAGCTCCTGATTGGTTAACGCGGCGCGAATTTTCGCCAAAGTTCCGATTGTTCAACTCGCCCGAAACGCTCAGGATGTCTATTCGCGTCTTTGCATTGACTTAACATGTAAATCACTTGCGCTTAATGCTTCATTCGTGTCTGGTGTGAACGCACCTTAAAAGCACTCGCGCAAGTCGTGAGCGTCGACCACCGAACCGCGTCCGATGCTACCAATAAACGTTACCGATGCTCAAACGGCATCTTGGACAAATGTGGCTCAGCTGTGTGAGCAGAAGCACTGCCAGGTGTCTGACAAGAAATAGAATAGTGTACAAATGTATTCAGGGATTGTATTTGTTCAGTACAGTGTTGTTCAGTGCAAGATTTTGATGTTATTCAAGCTAAAATAAAGTAAGGGAAAATATTTGTATCATTTAAATATTAAAATATTTTAAAATTTAAACATTTAAAATATCTTAAAAATATTTTAAATGTTTACATTTTTTGTTAATATGGCAAAAATATTTTAGTAATGAAATTTGAAGTAAATGAGAAAGGAAAGTAAATTTTCATAAATTTAAAAAAAAAAACCCTGGATTAAAGGAAGAGAAACCATTATTATTATTATTATTATTACAACACAGTTTAGAGTTCAATAGAATGAATGACCAACTAGTACTTATTCCTGGGTTTACCATCATTACAAAGTTGCTTGTCACCGCAAAAAGAGTATTTGATGGAACTAAGCTGTCAAAACTATTATTTTCTACTTCCTCCTGATCACTTCAGGGGTAGGGGTATAATGCTATTTCATGCATTCTGACTTATTTACACTGTTAAAGAGTTGCAGAATTCTCATGCTAAACATGGCCAAAGTTTCAAAACATGAGTTGGACGCATGACGGAGTATTTCTGTGCCAAATATACAACTTCCAGTTGTAGACATGTTTCCTATGGCCCATAGACTGTAAAAAAAATATGGACGTAGTGTCCGTGACGTCATCCGTTGATTTCTGAAGAGCATTTTTGAAGCGAAAATGAAGCTGCTGCCATCTTAGCAGCGCGTCACCGCATGTCACTCCCGGATAACCGAAAATGGGCAAAGAGGCGGGACGTGGTTGGAACTGAAGTGACTGCTTGCTGAAACCATGCCCGCCTGGCTCGACGTGATCATGTTAGCAGGCAAAGGAGCTATCTATCTATCTCTCTATCTATCTATCTAAGATACTATCTAAAATGTTAATAAAGATAAGTTATATCATTAGAAAGTTCTAAAGGTTTACTGTCAATCTACGGTGTCTTTTTTAAGATATAGATGCTCCAGCACCAGTAATTAATTTGTGTCGGATGTGCAAATAACACGCAAAATCAAACGGGACTCCATACCTTTATAATGAAATAGTGATCACGAGATGAATCCAATCCGTAGCACTTAGCTGGGTAAAATGTCCATGAGTGTCCATTGCAAAACAAAGAAGAGTAGCCTACTTTTTGTCCACAAAAGCGTTAAATCCAAATATTGTCCATTGTTTGCATCACATTTCTTCTGAATGATCTGCTCTCCATCATCGTTCTTCAAGAAATTATGCAATCTGAGCAGCGTTTATGTTGTAAAACTGTATTTGATCGTATATATCTCACAAACAAATGAGCACTGTCCAAAGTATAATTTTTCAAAATGCAGCAGTTTTAATTATAATATCCAAGCAGTGCTGTCAGAGTTTTATATCCTCCCCGCCATTGTCATTGTAGTAAATCTTACAAACAAAACTTTTAGCAAATGCCACGATCCAACAAAATGTGTTCGGTTTATCTTCCACATGCGAGCACATCTACACAGACGCACCTGTCTCTAGTCTCGACCATTAACGCAGCAAGCCATATTATTTTATAAATGTATAAAAATTATCCAGAAAAAAGCACAAATACGGCTGAGATGCCACATTCAGCGTCTGAAATTAGCTGAGGTGACGGCTCACAGACAGCAGCGGCAATCTACCTGTCACTCAAGTGACCACGCCCTTAATTATGCAGAACTTTAAGGCTTAATATAATTTAAACGGATGAGATTAAATTCACCCCCCTCAGAGTTGTCACGAAGGGCAAAATTAGCAGTATAGACCGAAACCACAATTTGTACCAGCTGTTTATTTTCTGCTGTAAAGTTGGGCATTTTAACATGGGACTCAATGAGATTCTGCTCTCTTTTGCAGCCTGTCCCTAGCGGCCAGTCGATGAATTGCAGTTTAAGTCACTTCTGTACTGGCTTCAAGAGAAACTGGGGGAGGTTGCCGCTTGGTATAGCCTTTATCATGTAATAAAGGGTGTGATTCCTTGTATAGGCACTTCTCCCTGATAAGCGTGCACATACATCACCCAGAGCAAGAGCACGCCCATCAACGCGTTTCGTTTGGGATACGGAAGCTGAGAGATTTTTCAACAATGGCTTTGTCCCAATTCAGGGGCTGCGCCCTTCATCGAGGCAGTCTCATTTAAAAGTAACAGTTAGATTGCAAAGTAAGAAAGAAATGACAGTATTTTACACCCCACAATGAATATCAGTCAATTATATTACGGTTACTTTTCTTAAATATGACATCCTTTATGACGTATTCAGCCTTGAATACTTCAGCCTCAAATGCGACTTGGACTTGTGAGAGAAAGATTACCTTTTTCAGCTTCCCAAAGAACCCAGCATTAAGGGAACAGTTTGTTTTTCCGGGGCAGCAACAGAGTTGTGCACGTATGTTTGTTTGTTCCCGGGATTTCGGTGATGAATGCTTTGTAAACAAGTCCCAGTTCGGCACTGGATTTGCAGATCGCGGGTGGTAAAGCTGCATCAGATGTCTGTGTTTTGTTGGCAATCGGCGCTCAAGTGCATATAATGTAAACAACACAAACATTTTTGTTCCCTTTTTATTTATCTATCTTTTATAAATATGATAAAACTAAAGACTTTTCAGAGATATGAAGGATGCAATATTACTCTGTATGTATTCAAGATTAATATGAGATTGGCAGAAACGGTGTGATACCCCTCCTTTCAGGAAGCAAAACAGCAGCGGTGAGCAATGAGGTGACGTGGAGAGAGATGCAATGACATCAGCCAATCAAAACAGACGTCATTTATCATAAACCGAGCGTTTCTGACAGACGGTCAGAATGAGGGTGGAAGATTCATGTTTTGAATGTATGACTTTTTGTGCAAAAATATCTGAACATTATTAAATCAAGATACATTTAATAAAAAAAAAAAAAAAAAAAAAAAAGATACATTTACTACAGAAGCAAAGTGAAATAAAAAAGTGTTGTTTTCTGGAAAAAAAAGTGTAAAAATTATCAATGGGCAAGAAAAATAATCTTGTCTCTTTGAATTAAGATTATGTTTTACCTCATTGGCAGATATTTTTTCCTATTTTAAGCAAAAGCTAACAAAATTGGTACATTTTTCATTCATTCTGAATTATGAATCAAAGCGCAGTCACGCATTATTAATGTCTTTACTGTCACTATTAGTCCTGCATAGATTCAGTCTCGCACATATTCTGTAACTTATTGTGAAAAGAATCCATCAGTTTTGGACACTCAAAGCTAAACAGCTCCTTATATATGCGTTCGGAAACTAATGTTGTGAATCAGAGGTTGTTCTCTGTAGTCATTCAGAGAAATGCGTCACATCTGAGTTTCATTTTCACAAAAGGTTAACATGTAAATTGATATATAACACATCTCATTAAATGACAAAACTCTTAGGTTGTACTGTGTGTCTAATTCATGTATGTGTGTGACGTGTTGAAATGTAAGTTTTAAACCTTTTATTTGTGGCATTAATGTAGTCACAATGCTGACAGAGTAAATATGTGTTAGAAAACTAGACCTTTATCACTCATAATATTCCCCTTCACAGTAATACACGTTTTCTATCGTTTTATTTATTTTATGGCATAATCACACCTCTTTAAATATATAATAATCTAAAATACTGGCTAGTGCTGCACAGTAAAAAGTAAGCACACTATAAGCACAGCCGTCACTGTAATAGTTCACTGTAACAGTCGTCAAATAGCTGGAACATTAAGCATTTATGATGAATAATTAGTAAAGATTAAATGTTATAATGCTATATTATTATTGCTATTAATATTAGCAGTAATTTATGTCATTTTATCTTCATTCACAAAATGTCTCAATTCCAGCTTTACTGATCAATGGTGTCGACCGTCCCTTTGTGCCACCTGGTGGTGATTTCACCAACGAGTTTCACACGTGACTGGGTTGTATTTACCCGCTGCTGTAACATTTTAGTTGACTATCTACTGTATTAAAAAGGTGTCATGACCCTTTAAGATTCTGGACTGTTATTTAGGAGAAAATCTTTCATCTAGGAACATTAATTTTTAAGGTGTCAGATTCATTATTAAATATGATACTTTAGTTCATGATTAAACACTCACAGAGCTTTTCTGCAGTTGATCACAGCTGGTATCAGTCTTCTTCTCCCCTCATATTCTGTGCTGTATTTTGTGAGGTCCAGCTCATCCAGCGGCTCCTCTGACATCTGAATCATGTAGGCGATTGTTGAGCAGTGAGACGGAGAGAGTTTCTTCTCTGAGTGTTTGTCTGATTTCACAAACTCCTCAATCTCTCTGGACAGAGTCTGATCTTTGACTTCCAGCAGACAGAGGAACAGATTGATGGATCTTTCAGCGGAGAAATTATGTCCATCCTTGATCCTCCTTTTAATGCACTGTGTGATTTCTCTGATGCTCTCTGAGCTTTTCACTGTGTGTGTCAGTAGATCCTGTAAGAGTCTCTGATTGGACTCCAGTGAGACGCCCAGCAGGAACCGCAGGAACAGATCCAGCTGTCCATTCTTACTCCTGATGGCTTTATATACTGCTGATGTTAGTAGATCATACAGAGGGTCTTCATCATACAGAGGGTCTTCATCAGATCTGTAAAATCTGAATTCATCCAGTGGTTTCTTGTTCTTGACCACATGTGAATAAAACGCATAGAAAGCAGCGAGAAACTCCTGAAAGCTCAGATGAATGAAGCTGTAGACTTTCCTCTGATGAATCACAGATTCCTCCTTAAAGATCTCAGTGCAAATCCCAGAATACACTGAGGCGTCAGTGACGTCTATGCCGCTTTCAATCAGGTCCTCCTCATAGAACATCGCATTGCCCTTCATCAGCTGTTTGAAAGCCATTTCAGCAAGTTTCACAATCACTTCTCTGTTGGACTGCAGGAGTTTCTCTGGATCTCTCTCTTCATACTTCTGATTCCTCATGTTGATCTGAATCAGCAGGAAGTGGATGTACATTTCAGTCAGAGTTTGAGGGATTTCTGCACTCAGATCTTCTTTCAGGAGCTTCTGAAGCACAGTGGATGAGATCCAGCAAAAGACGGGTATGTGGCACATGATGTGGAGGCTTCTTGCTCTTCTGATGTGTGAGATGATTCTGCTGGCTTGATGCTTGTCACTGATTCTCTTCCTGAAATATTCCTCCTTCTGAGGCTCATTGAATCCCTGAATTTCTGTCAGACGGTTGATGTATTCGGAGGGGATCTGATTGGCTGCTGCTGGTCTGGAGGTGATCCAGATGAGAGCAGAGGGAAGCAGCTCTCCTTTCATGAGGTTTGACATCAACACACCCACTGATGAAGTCTCAGTCACATCAGAAACTTTCTCTGACATCAACACACCCACTGATGAAGTCTCAGTCACATCAGAAACTTTCTGAGCGTCTGAAAACATCAGTGTGATTCTGCTTTCATCCAGACCATCAAAGATGAACACAACTTTACACTCCTCATAAATCTTTGAGTCCAGATCTTGAAGTTCAGGATGAAAGTCCAGCAGAAGTCTGTGAAGACTGTACTGATGATCTCGGATCAAGTTCAGCTCTCGAAATGGAAGCACAAACATGAAATCTACATCCTGATTGGCTTTTCCCTCGGCCCAGTCCAGAATGAACTTCTGCACAGAGACGGTTTTTCCGATTCCAGCGATGCCTTTAGTAAGAACAGTCTTGATCTGGTGTTTCTCCTCACATCCTGGTTCAGGTGAGGCTTTAAAGATGTCATTGCAGTAGATTGGAGTGTCTTGTGAGTGTTTTTTTCTGGCTGTTTTCTCCATCTGTAAAACCTCGTGTTGTTTATTCACTCCTTCACTCTCTCCCTCTATGATGTAGAGCTGTGTGTAGATCCTGTTCAGGAGGGTTTCATTCTCCTGGAGTTTCATTCCCTCAAATAATCTCTCATACTTGTTCTTCATGCTGGTTTTGAGCTGGTCTTTGACTCTCTGTAGTTCATCATCTACTGCTTGAGGAGAATCCTGGTCTCCAGTCTGATCATCTCTGATTGGAAACAAAATACAAACATAAAAACATGTTCATGAATAAAACATGCAAGGAACAGCAACACATTTAAGAGAGAAGTGTCAGTTTAACAGACTCCTGTTATATACCACATATTTACATTAAACTTTAACATATTTTCTGTAATTTAAGTCACATTTTCTATCATCTGAAATGTGCTGCATCTTATATTTGTCTGTTTTGGACTCTTAGATTCCTGTCCTAGTTTTGTCTTGATTACTTGGGCTTTAAAAGACACTTAACCCTTTCAAGCGTGAGCTTAAAATATTCTAGCTGACCCCAGAGTGCGTTTTTTTAAGGCGACCGTTATTTTAGAACGTTTGCCCTTATTGTTTCCATGGCGATGCGTCTTGCGTGTCACGAGCGCTGAACGCAGCCACAATAACACTGTGTGACAGATGGATCGCTATTATTTTGTTTTTCCTTTTATATTTATATATTATATTTATATATTTATGCGAGATGGGCGCCGCCATCTTAGTTTGCGCTGCAGTTCACAGAGTCCTGTCAGTCGGATTTACAGCACGTGAATTCATCAGTTTCTCCCGAAATATATGCAAGTAAGTGGCTGGTGAACTGGAAGAATAATAGAGTAAACTTTATAGTTACTTAGGCCCATTATGTGTGTCTGATATGAATAAATGTCGGCAAATTATATTTGAATGGATTGTTATTGCTGCTTCTACTGATGTCTGACATCAGTGTGTATTTTATAAACTCTAAATGTATTGTTTTACTAGTGCTTATGCGTATTTAAATGTCTGAAACCTTAAAAAAAACATTATGTGGCTGAAAACACTGCATAGCTGTGATATATGACAAGAGCTGCGCGTGTCCGTCTCGCAGCCAAAGCGCGAAAGCACAGTTTGAATCTGGCAGTTATGTGACGTCGCTGAACGCTCGAAATCCCATATGTGGGACCGTACGCCCAGGGGCACAGAAATAAAAATCCCATATGTGGGACCGTACCGCTCAAAGGGTTAATATTCAGAAATATTATTGATATGACGGCACTGAAACTATCAGATGAGAACAAAACATGAACATGAACACCTGTACATATTTGAACATTTCATTATATTTATCTATATAAGTAAACACTGAGATTGTACAGTTATTTTCTTATAAATAAGTGTCTCAATCTAGTTTCACTACAGCAGGAAACTCACTAAATAATGCTGATAATCACCTGGGGTCAGAGGTCACTGGTCCATCACTGAATTCAGGAGGATGAACTCTGGATCGACTGCTCTTCATAGACACACAACTGGGTTGAGGAGATGCTGCTCTCTGACTCCCCCTGCTGGTGACACAAAGATATAATAATAATAATAATAATAATAATCATAATAATAATTCATACACATATTTACACTGTAATTAAGACAATACTGTTAGTTCAGATGATCTCTTTTGTATAAGTCAGTCGTTTAGCTGTGTCCTTAATTACTGAATTACACTTTAAATGTAAGTATTGAGTTTCAACTTGCTTGAATAATGTAATGATACATATGAAAGAAATATAAAATACATACAGTATATATAAAGCGGTTCAGACGTTGACTTGTATCTTACTAAAATGTGATTTTATATAGTTTATTCTATTATTCATTATTATGTACATAAATGGACGGTGGTGAACATATTTAGTTGAATATAATAAAGTCCAGTACAAACGTCACTGTCACTCGTCAAACGGCAGCTGTCACTGTTGCTAGGCAACAAGAACAATCCTCCGTACACTAGAGTGAGGCCTTTGAAATGGGACACAGCTGTAGTTAGTGACAGTTAGTTAATATTAAACCTGACAATAAATTTTGTTAGTTTCATTTGCAAAATCTCCAGTGGTGGACTGTAGAGAAGTACATTCCTTAAGTATTTTATGAATTTTTGACAATGCAAAATTGGATCTCCCTGTGGTTTTCTGTCAAAATAAAAGCTCAAGGATTTAATGTTTGAAAGCAAGAAATAAAGACATCATGAATATTGAAATCTTACTGTTGTTCTGTAATATAAAAAGAACAAATGGTTGTATCATATAATAACTTTATTAATGCTTTTTCATATTTTTATTATAACTTAATATCTTCTTTAGCTGATCACATGCTTAAAAACCAATCTTAGGTCTATATTCCAAAGCATTGTTGAACTACAACCATTTGTGTTTGGATAGATCATTTTCATGTCTGTGAAAAAGGGAATGACAGTTAATTAAACCTATTTTTCTCAAAATTATGTTCCTGAAAATCAGATTTGGAAAAGGGCTTTCACATGGTGTTGAAACCAGTGATGGGTAAAATTTCACCATGTGATGGTTTTCACAGATCACATCACAAATGATCTCTTGCTGTTGTATAAAGCCAGGCACACATTTAACGAGCTAAATAGCTAAAACATTCTAAGACTGTGCTCAACATACAGCGATTGTTTCCTGCGACTGAAGCAGATTTAAATACTTACACACGAGATTTAAACACTGACTGTAATCGCTGACTCAACGCAACTGGCTCATGACTGATCGCGCTCAAACACGTCCAGTCAAAGTATCAATTTACATTCATAATCGGCCTTACAGTCTTTAAGTGTGTCCCCAGCTTAAGTCAGTCTATTGTCTCCAGTACAGGACAGTGTCTCACCTGGGGTCAGAGGTCACTGGTCCATCACTGAAGTAAAGAGGAGGATCCATGGATAGATTGCTCTTCAGAGACACACAGCTGGGATCTGGAGATGAAGATCTCTTCCTCGTTTCAAAGTCTGACATCTTCCCTGTATATGGAAACACTGGGAACATTACATTAATATTACATTTATGCATTTAGCAGATGCTTTAATTACAAGTAATTTACAGTGTGTTCATTTCAGCACATATCCCAGTGAACAACATGTGCTCTAAGAATGTCTTGATACTAAGTTATGAAAACATTATTTCTAAATATCCTTTGAACGAACAAAATGTTTCTTAGTTAGGTGTACACTACAGGAATATTTCATTTGATCATTTTGTAAACATTAAGGGAACGTTAGTTTTGAATGTTTTCTGAATGTCCTGATAAAGTAGAAGTTAAAAAGACACATACATCTAACATTTTACACTAACAGATAACTTTCATTATATCACGATCTAACAGATAACAAACGATCTATTAAAGTTACTGGAAAGACGTTTGTTCATGAGTTTGAGAGAACATTAGTCTTGTTATTTGGGATGTTCTCTGTGAACATCAAAGATAATATGAACACAACAAAGAACTGAATCATTAAATGAATTAAACTAGAGCTGGGCGACATATATTTCATATCAGTGGATATTGATAATCATCAGGATAAATGTCAAATCTTTATTTCTTTCAAATAAAGGCAGATTTCTCCTCCTAAGGTAAAGTTGTAGAAACCAGAACATGACAAACACTTGCAAACAGGTGAACATTTCACACATCTGAGGTACAATATTCAGAACATTTATAACAGTAAAAAAAAATCCATCAAAATATGCAGGAGTAAACTTTAGCAGAATCCTTTTTCAGTCTATTTTCCTGAACAAAATTAAGGAATCGACCCTGCTTCGTTCCCTATATAGGGTACAATGGGGCTAAAGGCACACCTTATGAAAAAATGTGCTTTATTACTCTCAAAGTGTATGATTGCAGGAAAAACATACATGTTTGTATTGAACATTGAAGGAGCAGCAGATTTTGTGTGAAAATAAATCATAAAAGTGGTTAATTTTGTTTAAAAATCTTATAAATGTATGAGGTGGTGAGTGGGGGTAAAAGGCTCCCCAGCATGGGGTAAAAATACTTTAGCTCAAATGGGGGTGTCGCAGTATACCGGTATTGACGATAACCGTGATATTCAAAGCATGAAATATCGATATCGTGTTAATTTAGGGTGAGACAATATACCGGTATTGGCGATAACCACTATATTTAAAATGAATAGGACACTTATGATATCATGACATGTAAACACTCCAGCGCCAGTACCTGGTTGAGCTCTCAGGTGGCAGTATTGCACCGACATCTGTCAAACAAGAAGAAGACGCAGCTATTCCAAGAAGAAGAACCGTGTCTGAGGCAACCACTCTCCGAACGGGAGACAGCACAATCTGCAGGATTTGCCTAGCTACAGTCAGTGCGAAGGGTGGCAACACCACCAACCTTTTTACCCACCTCCGTGTTTATCACCCTGCAGATTAACGTTACGCCATTTTACAGAGCAAATTGCGATTATTTTACTAGTCATGGAATGGGAAATGTTATATTAACCTGTTAACAGTGATTTTCTGTGTTCATATATTTAAATAAAGGGCGATTCTTTTAATAAGTACCGCGTTTTCTTTACTCGTCTTACTCAGCGTGATGTAGCTATGCATGCAGTTATATGCCCTCAAAATTAAAGATACACGGGCATTTTTTTTGCCCCGACGAGTTTTTGTCATTATATCACATTATAAGATGTAGTTGTATTACAATATCACACGAGCAAGAGTGCCGTTTTCCCCAAATCAGCACAAATGCAATGTTCCTTCAACTTATTGTTAAATGAACAATGTGAGTTACATTTTAGACACAGTATTGTTAATATTGTTTTTTTCCTTTATTTCGCCAACGAAAATTTCAAAATGATGAACAGCAGAACAGAGCCCCCGTGCAACAGAAATGTTTTTGTTACACTGACTGAATCCGCGTTTAGAACGAATGAATCCGAGCTTCGTTCCTGAATGAATCAGTCATTTGAACAAATCGGTTGAATCAATGACTCACTCACTCTTTAAGACAGTGACTTGCTGCCACCTACTGGCAGTTTAGTTTAGTTTCATATTTAAAGACCCCCAGTGGTGAAAATCAAGTTTTTAATGTTGTTTATATGTCTATGTAGTGTTTTTAATATGCTTTAAGACAAACCATGTGCAAATTCATAAGTCAGCACCATTGCTGAGTATTTTATGTTTAAAACTGCAGTGAACCAAAAACCCGCGGTTTGAAATCGGTGGTGTTTGTGACGTCACAGACTACCTTGTAACCAATCACAACAACGTGCCGGCAGGCTTTAGCATATCATTAACTATGACCGCTCTGAAGCCGGAAAGTCTCGAGAGAAGCAGGTTATCCAATATAGCTGAGTTGTTCAAAGCGTTTGTAAGGATACTGATTGTTAGAAGGCGGCTGTCTGACTCTGAGATGAAGAACAGGAACGGTGTGTGTAACATTAGCAACACATTGGCTGTTTCTCAATTCCAAGAACGCAGAGAACGGACTTGCGTTGTCAAGGAGTCCGGTCTTGCCAGGCGACCTTGAAAGAACGAACTCGGAAGGACGCGAGGACGGAGAACGCATCATTTGAGAATTGAGATGTGCTGCGATCTTGTTGCTCAACTGACTGTCCCAGCATCTTATAAGTGGCTAATGCACAATAAATACAATATAACATCACAAACAAATGTCATAACCTATTAAATGATCTCTTTCAAATTATTATAGACATTATTTTCATATCATTTTATATCTTTTTATTTCACCGCATGTATTTATGAAAATGAGTAGCCTTTACATGGTTTGTCAATGTTAAGATTATTTTTTTATATTCCAATAAAAATACTTCAGGCTTTCTTCATGTTATGACTTTATTAAAATTAAGCAAAACAATCGGTTTACTTTCACGAGCCGTCACGTATTTGCGAGCTTGTAGCAGGAATCTCATAAGCGAGAACGAGAACTTTAAAGCTTACAGGCTTCTGTACGTCGACCGCCCGCAGCGTCTTCTGGGATTTTTAATGGTTCGATTCTCTCAAGTTTGCATTCGATGCATCCTCGATATCAAGAACACATCCGGGTACTTCCATGCGTCCTCTGGTCTTGTGTTCTTGAGTATTGGAACTGAACTTCAACGGTTGATGATGACGTAGAGCAAGAACACAAGGACGCAAGATCGCTTAGGAACGCATATTGAGAAACAGCCACTATTAGCTGTTTGATAATGTAGTCAAGCAAAAGGCTATCTATATTAATTCATATTAATTAATAACAGAACCGTCGCAAGCGCTGTGCCAAGTGTACGAGCGCATAGAGGCTCACGCCAAAGTAAAGTGACAGCTGACTTGAAGTAAAGCCAATAAAGTTCATGTTTTTGTCCTTCAAAATATTTTAATACTATAAAACATAGCTAAAACAATATTGCTCTGAGCGTGTGCGTGTGACCGTGATTCATGTGCATATGTCAGTCAGTGTGTCTCGCACGTCAAGTTCTGAGAGAGCTACTCAGTCCTTATAAATTCTGATTTTGGCCGCCTCTGGAATGGATCAAACCATAGATATTAGCCTATCTGATGAGTTCAAGTAAACATGCTGGAAATCCGCGCTCATTCAAGGATGTGCATTTATTTCATGTACGGAGAAAACACGGGCGCCTGCAAGATTTCATCTGAATGATTTTTTTAATCTGAAAACTAAAAGCAACGAAATTGTCAAACATCCATAGAGTACCTCAGGGATGACGTGTTTTTGTAGGCAAAACCCGGAAGCGAGTTAGCATTTTAGGACTTCCGGTTCCATCGCCCTGAAGTCAATGGTGACTGAAAATGTGCTCAACCATTTGGTCGAGCAGGCAGTTAAAGGGTTTTAAGGGATAAAATATTTGACTACAGGGGGACTTTAAGGTAAATTTTAATTAAAAAGTTAAAATTAGAAAAAAATCCATATTTAAATACTGAATTAAATTTATGTAGTCAAATTGTAAATATATTAATGCCACTTCTCATTCTGTGTCACTTCTGTGTTGCAAAGATGGATTTTGTTGATAATGATTTCATTTGATTGGTAACAGCCATAATGTATAGGCTACTATGCTAGTATTAATTTTTACCCCAAATACCATACTTTTACATATTCTTCGGTTATTTAAAAACTGTTGCTTGAATTACTTTGAACAGAACTGAAATCATTAAGAAGACCTTTATCTGAAAATACAAACATTAATTTAATAGTTTCTTATTTGCTACTGAAATCAACAACATTTTAAAAAACATCAAATATTAGATCAAACTACCTCAGAATCAATTTTGCGTTGCTGCCCGCGATCGCGTCGAGGATCAGACAAATTTACACGTGCGTTCTGAAAAACGGCCTTTTGCCCTGTTGTATAACGTTATAATTACATAATATTATTTTATCGCCAGGCCCTAACATTTTCTTCTCTTTTGATTTCACAGAGGTCAAGTTACATCACCTAAATATAGCTTCAGTGGAAATATCTTTACGGTTTTGATATAATTTTGATAAAGATTAGAAAAGTGAAGTCATGACAGAGATCCGTTATATGTACCTTCATTTCCGGCGTCATCCATTCATGAGCGTCAGTTTTTGTTCTTGTCAGTGAACAAGAGTGTGTCACGATCATATAAACACACAGAACAACATCATATAACAACATGACACGATATTAAATAAAGCTGATAACTGAACTTACCGTCAAACTCACTGATGTTCGTTCAGCACCGACACTTCAAGCTCGTATCAAAACGAAACAGAAACTAACATCTCTCAGTGAAGACCTGTACAAGTGTGCTGAAATATCCGGTGTCTGAGAGAGATTTTCGGTGACAGTATGCGGAGCTTACATGAATATTCACGAGTTTCCTGTTTTGTGTTAAAGCGACACTGAACATTTTAGTGCTGTCCTTGGATCACACAACTGTTTTCGGTAACCTGATTGTGTTTCCGCGTCGAATGAAGTTAAAATTCTTCTTTATTAATAACTGTTTATGAATGCTCAATAGTTTGTAGGTCACATTGTGTCGTGAGAGATAATTTAGTAGTGATTCAGCCACTGGTGGTCTATCGTGAGGAAATGAGTTTGTTTGTTTTAACTGATTTGATTGGATATTCTTTTAGTTTGTTTGATAAGATAACTTGTATAAATGTATCTGTGGTGGCATAATAAAAGTTGTGATTATTGTGTCATTCCCTATTGCTTTCTCAGTTGAGAGCCTGCATAACTTTAACCAGACATTATTATTTTAAAACACATTGAGAGTAATAAGGTTTATGATTATGATTTATGTTTTTGACATGCATGAATTAATGTAAACCTTCTTTATCTTTTTCTGCAAAACACACAATGCTCGATATGAAACATGATGAGACAGTGATATTATACACTTTCACAAGGTTTTAGTTCAATTCTACAAGCTTCACAACAATTAAAATGTTAAAATTGAATTACAAGTGTTAAATTGATCAGCTACAAAACTAAAGTTACTAATGCGGGTTTAATTTAGAAAATATTTATATGAAGAAGACATAATTGTCAAAAGTATGAGGAATATTATTGTTATGTGGATAATCAGACATGCACTACCAGTCAAAAGTTTGAAATCTGTAATCTGTTTTTAATGTTTTTAAAAGAAGTTTCGTCTGCTCACCAAGGCTGCATTTATTTAATTAAAAATACAGTACAAACAGTAATATTGTGAAATATTGTTACAATTTAAAATAACTTTTTTCTGTTTGAATATATTTTATAAAGTAATTTATTCCTGTGATCAAAGCTGAATTTTCAGCATCATTACTCCAGTCTTCAGAGTCACATGATCCTTTAGAAATCATTCTAATATGATGATCTGCTGATCAAGAAACAAAACAAATTTTTTTTCAGGATTGTTTGATGAATAGAAAGTTCAAAAGAACAGCATTTATCTGAAATATAATCTTTTGTAACATTATAAATGTTTTTACTGTCACTTTTGATTGAATAAAAGTATACATTTCTTTAATTTCTTTTCAAAAATAAAAAAATAATTAAAAATTAAGAGTTGTATGCCCAAATCTAAGTCTGTAAATGATTGTTTCTTCTTTCTATTCCTCCTCTTTACTCTACCTTTACCAGCATATGGATGTTATAAAGCATCTTCCTGTTCTTTCTTCTTCTCATTGTTTCTACTTTCACATGTCAGAACGCCGACTCTGTGGCTGCATCTGAAACCTGGAAAACGCTGCCTTCAGAGGACACATTTCAAGGTAGGAAGACATCAAGGCAGTTATCTTCACTTCCTGTCTCCTGAGACTCCTTCATCTGATGGATTTCAGCATAGGCAGCATAGATCCTCTGATATCCCACAATCCTGTGCTTCCATTCAGTGACAGTTGAGCTAGAAAAAGAAAGATGGCGTCTGAATGTTGTGTTTTCTGGTCAGTTTGTGTGTAAATGTACATTTTTGACCATTGTTTTCCACTTTTGATGTTATTTCTAGAGAGGAATTACTATTGTAGTACTTAAATGTTCCCTCAGTTCTCACTAAAGCTCGCTCTATTTCACTGTAGATCATGAAACTCACGCTGCCTCAGAAGTCTGTCAAATACTGAGTTCTGACGTGGAAGTGCTGGACATAAAAATCTTAGCAGAATGACAGGGAAGAGAAGAGATTGTTGAATAAAGTTGTTATTTTGTTTTTGCACACAAAAAGTATTCTTGTTGAACCACTGCAGTCACATGACTGTTTTAACAATGTCTTTAGTACCTTTCTGGACCTTGAAAGTGTTGATTATATTGCTGTCTATGGAGAAGACATAAACTTCTCAGATTTCATCAAAAATATCTTAATTTGTGTTGTGAAGATGAACAAAGGTGTGGAACATCATGAGGGTGAGAAATTAATGACAGATTTTTTTTGGGTGAACTAACTCTTTAATTAAAACACCTCCTCATTAAAATACCACCGCACACCACCTGGGCGGGACCATGGTGAGGGAGAATCTCTAAACTAGTGTCTAAGACGCCGTTTACAGGACACTGTTTTCAACTAAAAACTGAAAACTTTTTATGCGTTTTGGCCGCTCATTTACACGACAACTGCATTTTGGTGGCCTGAAAACGCAAACTTTTGAAAACGGTCTCTGAGTAAACAAGGGTACTGTTTAAACGCACAGGTACCTGACAAATATTCTGACTGAAACTCCCTGACTTGTCCATCCAGATAGTGGTATTCTCTGTTTTTACTGTTATTTTTATTTCTTATGTATTAGTTTCTTTTAGTTAAAGCACTTTGAATTACCATTGTGTGTGAAATGTGCTATGTAAATAAAACGGTCTTGCCTAAACAACAGCGGTGCGTTCCAATCAGGATATATCGCCCTGTGAAGGGCACTTCAGAGTGAAAACTATCATGGCCGCCATATTGAAGGGTCGTTCCAATCCGAAGTGCTCAAAACTGGCCACTTCAAAGGGCCCTTCAGAATGAAGGATTTACAACTGATGGACACTTCAGGCCCCCATGATCCTTTGCACAGGGTTCGGAGTTTGATTTTACCTATAAATGTATGTATAGTATTTTTCTATACTACTGTAATATTTATATGAGTTAGATTTGGTACATTTTTGTGGTCAAAACGACAAAAATACTTTACAGCTCCCTTTATCAGTCCATTCAGATGTTTTAAAAACATAGACACAATATACAATATGGAGAGATAAACCAATAAATAAACAAAAGGCGTTAAACAAAAGGCGCAGCTTGCACAATCTACTCATCGTTCAGTTTGTTTTTGGGGGTTAACCATCGTACAAAATGCGTGACGAAGGCGCCTCCTTGATTGTCTCGTTAAGATGACGCAGAAGTGTTTTTGACCCCTACACCCTTCATCCCGTCGAAGCGCTCACTCCGGAGGGTAAACCCTTTGAAGGGATTAGGGCGTAGGGATGAGCTCTTCCGAATGGACCGCAGGGCAAAAACACAAATCTGTGAAAACGATGATGTCATGCTCATGCGCTCAGTGCTTTTCATAAATTAAACTGTGCAGTGTTTTATTTGAGGTTTCAGACATTTAAATAGACATTAAAATGAAGTAAAAAAGAGACATTTTACAAAAAGAGAGACATTTATAGTTTTTAAATTCATATGCCATACACTGATGCCTTAAGCTGCACAGCTATCCTTTCAATTAGCCTATAATCTGAAGTGTTTTATATCAGATACACATTGTGTATGAAACATTGTTTTTCAAACAGGGAAAACAGCATTACATTTAAAACGATCAAAGATCAGCGAAGCGGTCGATGACTCTTCAGCCCTTCACCCATTCAGGCTCCATAATGTCTGGCTCCTCCACTGAGCGCTTTCACCCTTCTGCTTCAGTCTCTTCACAGACACTTGAACATTGACTGCTCTCAACACAAGAACCAGACATGCAGAAACCCACAGACATCCACCAATTCATTGAAGGAACATGCATTTCCCAGTTCATTGTGTGTGTTATTACTGTGTGTATTGAAAGTGATATTATTCTGTGGCCAGGGAAAATACCCTTTCTGAAGAGCTGATAGACGATCAATACTGAGTGTTCACGGGCCGAACAGATTCATTGATTGTAATATTAATTGAGATACATCAAGTTAATTCGATTAACTGATCCAAATATTTATAATTAACTATAACGAGTTATGATTAATTATTCATATTTCCCCTTTTGAGCTAATTTGCTACAATTTATATTTTGACAATAATTTAATGACAGTAAAACTGAATATCACAGTAAAGCAGTGTGATGAGTGTGAAAGTAAAGTCCCAGCATGACAGTGTGTGTTTCAGATCCTCTGCTGTTGTGTGTCCGTCTGCAGGAATGATGGTTTCACCAGCGCTGCAGTGTTGAAGACGTACAGATTGAAGTAGAACAGAAAGTTCCAGAAGAACGTCGGCATCAGCGGCACAAACAGAGACGAGTCCAGTATCTCTGCTAACACCTGCAGTCAAAAATCATCCGTCACACAACAGCTCCAACTGTGCTAATGCCGTTTAAAGTCATGAAACATGGAGAACATCTTTCTTTTCTTTTCTCTGTGTGTTTGTACCTCATCTCTCCAGAACAAACACACGTCCTGCACGCCTTCAAATGACGGAAATTTGACATTATCCAACACTTTTGTCAAAAAACAATTGTCACAGGGATTGCCAAGGGGTTGTCAAGTTTTGTCAAAAGCGTAGTTCACCCCAAAATGACAGTTTTCTCTTCATTTGTCTATTTAATTTTCTCTTGATGGTGTTTTAAGGCTGCGAGACTGTCCTTCTTTAATAAAACACAAGTGATTTATTACTGCGAGAAAGTCCCTCTGAACTTACATGGTCAGCAGTAACACTCTTCCCAACATTTCCTTGTGTTCTTCTTCTTCACCGTTCATTTCAATAGATCATTATTATCCATTGACCATCCAGGATGACCATCTTCATTAATGTTGACCTCTGGTGTTACACTAAGAGTTCACATCAGTCATTCACAAACCAGTTCAGGATTAAATGAGTCTCAAATGTACTTTTATTCAATCTGATGAACAATTTACAATATGAATATTAAAGCAACTTTATTACTCTGTTTATTCCAGATTCAGAACAGTGTGTGTGTCTGATCTAGATGTGTAACTTCTAGATGACAATGAAAAACATGAGTTAAAAATGAATTAATACAAATGTAATGAAGTGAGATTTGATGAGTGTGTGTGAAGATCAGAAAGAGGATTTACAGAGTGTCTCTCGATCCTTTAATATCACACAGAGACACTGATCTATTAAAATAAAAAGCTATTAAAATAAAATTACAATTAGTTACAATTTTACTATGGTATTGAAATTGGTAAAGAAAATTTTACTGCTACTGGTTTATATATAAATAAATTTACTAATTATTCATGAATGTATTTTACAATATAAAGACTAATGTGTAACATTTTACCAGATTTAGTGCTACACTGATTCACTTTTATTAATGTTTTTTCAATAAATGTTTAGATTTTATAAAATTATTGTGCATGTCACTAACTGCTCCGAGACTCAAAGATTGAGGATCCACACGCAGTAGTTTATTAGAGGAGTAATCCAAAAACACAGTCAAAAACAGGCAAGAGGTCCAAACACAAGCAATCGGGTTAGCCATGAAAGACAGGAGACACACGTACAAATACCAGCCACCACACAGTAAAAATGGCAGTCGTTTTTCCAGAGTTAATATTTTTTTCCTCAAAAATAGTTGTTTTTGCTCTATTTTGAGTGTACAGAGTAAAATGTGTCAGTAGAGTGGGAGCAAAATTACAGAGTAACCATGACTCCTCCCCTACAACGTTGTCCTCCCAACGTTTCGTTTATCCCCGCCATTACTGTCACGGCATCGATCACTGCTGCTTGTGGTTTTAGAAGAGAAGGTCCGCTTCTGCTGGATGTTAAAGTAAGTAAAGTTCCAAAGTCTTAGTATTCATTTTGTTTTTAATATTCGTCTCTGTTTTGAGCTCAGATCATTTTCCCACGTTTTTTTATATTAGAGAGATCAATTTCTCATGTTAACTAGAGAACTAATGTTTCGTTTAGACGCTTTGTCTATATGATTGTAAAAGATGACGCTGAACTGGATCTTACGTTTAAATTCCGTATACCCTAGTGAAAATAAAGTATACTTTATTGTATTTTAAACATATTCCCTTTTTCTAGCCTATAGTACATTGCAAATATACTAACAAAAAATGTTCTATCTTTAAATGTATAAAAAGTATATTAGCATCATATTTTCACAATACAACTTTTAACACACTTTAAAATAATTGTACTTTAGTATATTTTCTAAAAAATATATTTTAGAAAAATATACTTTTATTTTTTAAAAGTGTATTTATTTGCACTTTTTAAAAATATATTTGAGGTATATTTTAACTGTGTGTTGAAAATGATCATTGTAACAATGTACTTTAAGTATATTTAAAAAATACATTATTTAATATCCTGAAGTGTTAGTGTATTTAAAGTTAAATTTGAGTATATTTTTTAAGTTTACTTATTCATCCTTGGAATTCATTTTATTACTTGTGCTTATTTATTTCAGTATGACTAATGCATTAAAAGCCCATTTTTATATATGCAGTGTAGCCTACAATTTCCAAATATGTGTAAATATGTTTAATAAGTTTACACTGGCAGAATCATTTTACAATCATACACACAAATCTATATTAAACAACACACCAGCAGGGACCGTGTACGTTTTGATAGTTTGTTTTCCAATTTGAAATGAAATACGCAGAAACGAGAAAACGGTCGTTTCCCGTGTTTTCGTTTGTTAAAAAAAAAATGGAAAAACGAGATTTTGGCTCAATTTTCGTTTTTTTCGGGTCATGGATAGAAAACGGAAACAAGACTTCAAAACTCGTTTTCCACATGTGGGCGGTCATTACACGCCCCTTTCAGCCGATTGGTCGATCAAATCTGAGCCAGTGACGTCATCATCAGTTCGTTCAACAAAATAACAGTCCTCTGCTGCTATATCAGTATGTGTCATATATCGGCTTTCTTCTGTGCAACCTAACGCGTATTTCACAGAAATATGGATGCACATAAAAAAATAAAAAAAACATTTTAAAAAAACCTACAGTAAATTTAATTAAGTCTGTTTTTAAACTGTCATTGTGTTTTTAAAATGTAAATGCCTCTACATCTGTAGCCAAGCGCATGACATCCTTTGGGCTACTACCACCGATCTATAGGCTATATATAAGCTAATGATAGGCTATTCTCTATTATAGATCAGTGGCTACTGCACTCATTTTTTTTTTCCTTATTTTAATGTTTTGTTTACATTTTATACATTTAAATTCAATCATTTAGCAGACGCATGACATTCCTTGCAGTATATAGTAGGCTATGCAGTCATACATAATCATTAGAAAATAGGCAATCCACCAGGTGGCGCACAGGGACAACTATCACCATGGCCGCGCTAACCTCCGTGCTGGGTTTCGTCTTTTTTACAGTCTATGGTTTCGTCGAAAGGCGATCCTTTGCCCCGCAGTAGCTAAATATATTTTCATATTTTCATATTTTCAGTGTTATTCATGCACAGCAATACTGTGGTCCAGGTTAAGTTCTTCATGAAGTAGCCCCCTCTATTGGTGAATATAATCACTACACGATTGCTCCGATAACCAACAGGCTGCTGTACGCTGGTTGGTCGGGCTTTTTTGCAATGCATTTGTGGGTTGTTTTGAACGAGCTGTAAAACGGGGACATTTCCGGGGACAGCTCCAGTTGGGGACAGAACATCAGGATATTTATTAATATTTCTTTATGTTCATCAGAAAGAAGAAAGTCATATACATCTAGGATGGCTTGAGGGTGAGTAAAGCTTGGGCTTGGAAAAGCAACTGAAATGCTATTTAAACTTATTTTTCACTAAAATTTCTGACTTTAACTCCTCCTAGAGGTTTAAAGCTAGAACGACCAAATTCAGCTCAAACCTTCAGACTGTTCTGACTTAGTGTGCTCTATCTTTTCTAACTGATCGGACTTATGGTTTTCCTAAAAATGACTTTTAAAACTCGGAAAAATCCCACTGACTTTCATTGATGAATGTTCAGATGAGCCAAGACTGTTCAAACTCCAACTGTCAAAATGTCAAATGTAAACACACTGAAGCCCATTATGCTTGGCTCACACTACAGGAGTTTTAGGCCGATTTATGCCCGATTTTCCCCTCCCGAGAATTGGATAAAAAATCTTGTCGAGGACCTCGATCGGCTCCGATGTTCGGTGCAGATTATCTGGTAATGTGAGGCATTTACAGATCGTTACCAGTTACCAGACTTGGATTGTAACTAGTATCCTCAAATGCTCCTGTCTTTGTTTGTTTGTTTATATCATTAAGTTTCCATGTTTTTGCTGGTTTATTAGTGACTGTATGACATTTATTCATGATTCATTTAACTCACACATGAACTGAACATGGATTTGAGTCATTTTCTCTTTCTGTCTTCAGTCTGAGTGAATGCAGTATTACAGAGAAACAGTGTGTCATCCTGACTTCAGCTCTGAAATCAAACCTGTCACACCTGAGAGAGCTGAACCTCAGTGGGAATATAATAGAAAACACAGGAGTGAAGCACTTATGTGACATACTGAAGGATTCACACTGTAAACTGGAGAGATTGAGGTCAGTAACATTCTTCACATACAAGAATCAAAATGCTTAAAATCACTTTAACAGTTTAAACTAAAACACTTTATACTCAATATCTCACAATGAGTCTGAGTTCACATTATATTTGTGCAAAATTCTTCACCTTAATGATTTGTTTGTAAGATAATTTCTCTTCCTCTGTTTGTTTCTTTCTAGTCTATATAACTGTGGCATTACAGATGTTTCTTCTTTAACTCAGTCTTTGACTAACTCAAAAGCACTGCAGTTTTTAAAAGATCTTGATCTGAGACACAATATGATAGGAGACTCAAAGCAGCGGCTCAGTGACGTGTTACGAGACTCAAACTGTAACCTGAGGTGAGGAAACATCACTGTGATATTAAAGAGATCTTCATTTACCTCTGATATGTGAACAAACCTTTCAAATATTCGTGAAAGGAAATTATCATTAAGCTTTATTGCAACAAAGGGTTTGTGTGAGAACAAAATGTGAAGTTATTAAAATGTTCAACACAAAGGAGGAAAGAGAACAAAAGCACACTGTCACAGCTTTATTCAACAACACCTGCTTTATTAACTGTGTCAGTAGTGAATCATTTCAGTTTAAAAATAGACTTGGTCAGATTGTAGGAAAACGCTGCACTCCTGCTAAAATCAGTGGGTTCAGCTTCAGCTCACAGCCGTCCAGCCTCACATGAGAAATGTCTCTGTCTCTAGTGTGTTTTTACTTTGACAAGCAACACGTCACACTACTTTACACTCACTTTACTCTCAGTTATTTACCAAGAGCCCTACAAACATGTTTAAACTAGAGGACAAACGGCTTTAACTAAAGGTTTGTGTTTTAATTCAGAATATCATTTGTATTTGCTCCCTGTGGTTTATTCCATACGCCGTACACTCATTAGTTTCTTCTTTACAGTCACTCAATAGGAGTCACACCAACACAAACAAACAAACATTGTGATTCATGGTTTAAATGTATTATATTTAAAACACAAATATCTCTACAGGATCATGTAAAGTCAGTAATTAATTAATTTTTTTTTTTTTTTTTACTCAAAAAAGTTTTTTAATAATATAGTAACTAATTTGCACTTTGTTTCACTGAACACTGATTGTTTTCTCTTCTGTTTCACCTTACAGAGTAGATGATCAATCACCAAACGTCTCTGGTGGATTGTTTACATCAAGGTTTAAATCTCTGAATTGGTCATGAGAGGAGCAGTAATCATCAGGTGATCCACAGAAGAGTCTCACTACTGTGTCTATGAGGAGAAATAAATGTGTGATTAATTAGGGCCCGAGCACCAAAGTGCGAGGACCCTATTGGATTTCCTCCGTTTATTATTAGGGCCCGAGCACCGATGGTGTGAGGACCCTATTGGAATTGCTCCGTTTATTATTATTCTTCTCCAAAGTGAATCGCTTTTTGGAGGGCCTAAACGTGCTCGAAAACTCATGAAACTTTGCACACGTGTCAGAAGTGGTGAAAATTTACGTCTGTTATGGGTTGCAGAATTAGGCGTGGCAAAATGGCTCGATAGCGCCACCTAATGAAGTGCCCCTCGCGCTACATTTCACGTAGATTTTGAAATTCGGTACACACATTTAACAGCCCAATACCTACAAAAAAGTCTCTTGGAGCAAAATCTGAAACCGAACAGGAAGTCAGATATTTTGAATTAACTTGCCATTTTTTGCCATTTCCAGACGTTGTACTTTAACAAACTCCTCCTAGAGCTTTAGTCAGATCAATGTCATATTTGGTCAGTCTAATCTAAAGACCTTTGCAACGTTAAATTGCGAAGATCTTGACTTTTCGCTGAAGGGTGTTTTTGTGGCGGCCTGACAAAGTTCGACGTTTTGCCATGAAATATGAAGTTGTTGTAACTCAGGCATACAATGTCCAATCTGCCCCAAACTGCTCATGTTTTATTAGAGTCCTGGCCTGAAGACATCTACATGGCAATATTCAGTTACAGTCCTAGCGCCACCTGTGGGCAACAGGAAATGACATGTTTTACACTGTGATTAACTCCTCATACAGATTTAACCAGATCAACATCATATGTTGTCAGTCTAATCTTAAGACCTTAGTGATGATAAATATCAAAGATCTTGAGTTTTCGTTGAAGGGCGTGTCCGTGGCGGCCTGACAAAGTCTGATGTTTCGTCATGAAAGAGGAAGCTGTTGTAACTCAGGCATACAATGTCCGATCTGCTCCAAACTTCACATGTGTGATAAGAGTCCTGACCTAAAGACATCTATATGCCAATATTCAGTTAGTCATAGCGCCACCTGTTGCCAGCAGAAAGTCTGGCACTTTGAAATGACTTTGCCATAATTCTCCTGTATTTACTCGCTTACATGCATGTTGCCCACTGTTCACTATTTTCCTGAGACCAACGGGTGGCGGTGAGCCCGGGTGCGAGGGCCCTTTCATCACTTCTTGCAGCTTTAGTGTGTAAATGTGTTTCACTCAGACTCAGACTGTACAATGAAATAAAGCAGCATGTGTGTTAGCATGTGCATCAGAAACATCATGTAATATTGAATGCTTAATGTTGCTTTAGTATTCAGCCAAATGATGGTTTTGTGTTATTTAAAGATGGAACAGGAGGAAGAAGCTCAGATGAGTCTGTCAGCAGAAATCTTCAGGCTCTTCAGTATCAGAAGCATTGTGGCTGTGTAATACCTGTAAGAGCCAATTTAATATGTCAATAATTTGTATATTATTATTGTTTGTTTAGAGTGCTGATTTGCAAGTAATAACAAAGTATAATTTTTGTGACTTTCTTTGAGAGGCAATTCTGATATTTGTTGTATCATTATTATTTCTTATGTTTTCTGTATGTATAATTTCTGTTCTGTTTCTTTAACTGCCACGCCCACTTGTTACGCGAGATTGAACAGGCTCAGGCAGGAAAAGAAGGGAGAAACAGTTTTCTTACTGTTGCCATCATTTATGGATAAAACTTGTGTTTAAACGTTTAAGGAAACACAAGACAAAGGTTTAACAAGTGTAACATTATAAAATACAAGAACCAACAGGATTTGTGTATATTTTTGTATTTTTGATTAAACTCGCACTTGTTTACGGACTTTGGACTGACTTCTGTGATGAGTAAGAACCCAATTTTCATGCCACTGTATTCCAGTTAAGTTAATCTAATTTTGCATCTACAATACCCATAATCCCTTGATCTTAAATACTTTTGTGTTTGGTCAAAGCAAAGATCTGTAAATAACTGTATGTTGAATTAACATCTTTGAGCTTTGTTGTAAAGTTGTGATTTGTGATAAGTGTGTTGTTGTTTTGTTTTTGTTTTTTGTAAAATTGTTCATAGTGTTGAACTATAATCTCTAAATTTTCATCAAACAGATGATGGACTGTTGATCAAACTGAGCTCAACAGACTTCATGATCAAAGGGAATATTGTTCACAAAAAAAAGTAAAACTAAATGACAAGTTAAATGAAGCTGAACTCAATTGGAGTGTTATTTGTTGGTAACAAATCTGTACATTTATTTCTGAATTTGTATATTCCTATTTTTTATTTGTAATTTTTTTTTATTTGGATTCTTTTAATTGTGGTATATTTCTTTGTCCATATGTCTACACTGAAGATAAAAGAACATAATGAATAAAAAAAATGTTAAAACGACTCACCGACAAAACAGAAATATGCCCCTATGCAGCAGAATATGTCCATTTGTCTTAAAAACAAGTACATTTTGATAGATGGATAGGCTATGAGTGAAAACATCTACTTTATGATTTATTTGTTGATTTTGGCAGATCTTCTCCTCTTACCACACAGTAATTCAACTCCAGTGAAGCTCCACTTACAGCAATAGAGTACCTCAGAGATGACGTGTTTTTGTAGGCAAAACCCGAAAGCGAGTTAGCATTTTAAGACTTCCGGTTCCATCGCCCCAAAGTCAATATGTTTTTTGAATGGGTTTTTGCTAAATCGCCTGAAATAAGGTCTGTGGTTAACAAACCCTCTAAATATTTTCACGTTTTGATCTATGACATAAAACACACCAGTTATAACCCGCTTGTGATTTTTTTTAAACCTTTACTGTGTCTTAAAAATGGCGGTTGCTAACAAGTTGCTAAAAGGGACTACTTCCTTTGGCGGGGACTTTAGACGTCATCATGACAAACAGGACATTTGGACAGCATTTCTCATGAAAAAGTGGATAAGTATTCATACACAGCGCAGATCATAATCAGCGAGCATGTTTTTAAATAAAGTTGTTTTTTAAATAAAGTTTGAGGAAGCTTGGTGGTGGTGACGTTGATCCGCGACCATGGTGTGCTGTAGTCCGTTTATAGCCTACTGTTAGCTTTTTATATCTGATGACTTTATTTAGGCTTCAAAATGTATAAATGTTGTGTTAACTTGTAAAGATTATCTTGATAGACAAAACGTGTAAGTGTCATAACCCTTTGTTAAACACAGAGCTGATTTTTTGCGATTTTCCAAAAGTCTATGGGAAAAATGCATAGGCTTTCGATCGAGGGAACCCATGCACCGCTAACTTCTGGGTTGGCCTACAAAAACACGTCATCCCTGAGGTACTCTATTCACCAATAAATGGAATATTCCCATCAGTCTACAAGTACTGAAGGGAGAAGCTTTTCGAAACTCTGAATCAATTAAACCAATTGACTCACAAAATGATTCACTGTTTCGAAGCACTCAAAACGCCTCATGCTGGCGACACCTGCTTGTCTAAATAGTGTAAATACAACAAAAATGTCTCTGGTTACCAAACGTAACCTCAGTTCCCTGAAAGGAGGGAACGAGACACTGCATCAGAGCTGATGCTATGGGGTTTCCCCTCCTTCCTTGAATCTACTGAAGCCTTATGAAAACTCATGGCTCAGAATTCACCCGCCAATGGCGTTCAAGCACACAAAATAAAGGCGGGTCCCCCCGCTGGACACCATTGCCTCAGGATCTTTGGACTGAAGCAGAGCGCAGCTGACTCTGAGCTACAAAGTACAGCAGCTTTACGCAATGTCTCGTTCCCTCCTTTCAGGGAACCGAGGTTATGTTTGAGTTCGGTTCACTCGACATTGCATCAGAGTTGACACTATTGGGGATCTCATAAATCCCACCGTGTTCATAGCGAGGGTCCAGCTCAGCTGCAAGCATAGCCGCTGAACTTCAGCTAAAACACTTCATGCAGCGGAAGACCTCATAAGCTCAGCGGCATAGTGGCTAAAAGAGCAAGTTGCACAAGCATTATACTACTGCAAACACACCGCAGAGTAAAGGACGGAGGACTCATCTGTGTCCTCCATTAACCACAGAATCACTGCCAGCATTCATTGTGGCGCTTGTTTCCAGAGGCTCATTAACAGCAGCCATTCAGCGCCGCAGACACAGTGTGGGCGACAGCACTGTCGCCTAGCAACGTTTATCCCAGAGGATCATGTGACATCCACAGTGTGAACGCCGGCACCATCACTTCGAATAATGCAAGCGACAGCAACACAGGTGTTACACCAAATTCTGTGACCATCATATTGTGTGACTGTAGAGGGCGCTGTTGTCATTGTGCTGCTTGATCTCCATTACTGTACACAAACAGTGTAAATCCAGACTATAAGCAGATAAAGATGAAATCTGTGTGGCACTTTTGATTAGAAGTGCTATTCACATCATAAATGCTTATTTGCTTGTCATATTATAGATTAAACACAATGTGGTTCTTTACAGAGTTGCCTTTAGTGTGTTTCAAATGCTACAATTAACCCTTTAACAATGTTTAAATCATTGAAGATGTTTAAATTAGTGACTATAGGTCACAGTGCATTAAAACGTTATGGTGAGGACAGTCAGTCTGTTTTTGTCTATTTGTTTTTTATTAGGGATGCACCAAAGCTTCGAAGGCCGATACCAAGCTCATGTACTTGTACTCGTACTCGTAAAAATACCTCCGATACCAAAGACCGATACCTCACGTGACGTAACTGACAGAATTTTCCGTGCACAGAGACACCGACGGCAGCAGCAGAAACAATGTCAGCCTCAGAGGTGTGGAAATACTTCAAATTAATGATGACAAGTTAGGCTACACACACATTGCGAACTGCATGCTTTCAATCACAATTTGTTATTGATTAGTGAAGGCAGGATAGGCGGAATCGCGCTGAATGACAGACCAGAAGTGCTCTCTCTCGCGCGCGCTCGCTCTGTTCTTTAAGTTTGTGACAAGCACATAAAATGATTACTTTTTTCATTAGAGTAATAATAAAGAAGCTGTCCTACATTCATTAGTCTCACTGTGTTGTGCTTGGAAAACTGCAACATCAAAAAAAAAAAAAAAAAGAGAGAAATTAATAAATGTATAGGTATCGGTATCGGCGAGTACCAGAAAAAAGTATCGGTACTTGTACTCGGTCCTTAAAAAATGGTATCGGTGCATCCCTATTTTTTATTAAAATAATTAATTACATTAAGGCACAGGATAACGATATTTTAGTAATGACAATAATTTCACACAGAATGGCTGTAACAAGGCTGTTTTAAAGGTCACCTTACATCGCCTCCCCATTGTAGAGGATGTAAGTAGGAATGCTCTCCACCTACAGCTGAGCGCACTGGAGCCGTTGTACTGTGGCTGGCGTCGCATTATCCAAGTGGATGCTGCACACTGGTGATGGATGAGGAGAGACCCCTGATATGATTGTAAAGCTGTACAGTAGTACATATGAAAGCGCTATATAAATGCCTCATTCATTCATTCATTCATGGTAAGGTCAGTAAAGGTTGTCTGCAACTTCGAACATCATCGGCCTCAGAAATCTGAAACAATAAAACTACAAATATATGCAGCTTAAACAAAATATTGATGAAACGTAAATGGTCTCCAATGTCATTATCATCATCAGGTGAATGTATAATGGACAGGACATGACATGCAGTACACAAACACTGCTGTCACTGCTCTTATCTATCCTCATTGAATAAAATTACAAGAGACTGCTTGAAAAATATCCAAAAACATTATATTTTCATAATTGTCTATTTATATATAACATCTCTCATCAGTCAAAACATTGTTATGCTTTCTATGGAGTTTATCAATCTGGATTACACACACACATGTGACGAGAAAACACAGAGGAGATGGAAGGATTGCAGATGCCTCCAAAGCTTCAACTCTCCGGTATGTTGCTGAAAATTGGAGCTGATTTAAGCAAATATTTCTTCTGTATTTATCTGCACTTGATGGAGATCATAAGTCAGAAAAAAAGCCTCATTATTTCTTCATGTGGTTGGCGATGAAGCTTTGGAGGTATATAATAATTTCATTTTTGAAGAAGGAGAGAGTTTGTAATTGCAGCTGATAATGGACAAGTTTGAAGGATTTTGCATACTGAAGAGAAATGTTACCTATGAAAAGCATCGATTTTTCACATTCATGCAGAAAAGTGTGTAAACTATTGATCAGTATGTGACTGAGATCAGACACAGGAGTGAAATGTGTGAGTTTTAAGAGTTACAGGTTCCCTGATAAAAGACAGAATTGTGTGTGGAAAACCTGACAATGGATTGAGGGAACAGTTACTTAGAGAACAAGATTTGGACTTGGAGACTCTTTCACTTTGTAGAGCGGCAGAGACTGTAAAGACACAAGCTGAAGAATTGTTAAATGAGATGTGCTGTGGATGTGGTGAAGAATTATCAGACACCCAGTGGAAGCATGAAAAAAGCAACGCAAAAATAACTTTTGCCTTAACATGCATAGTGATCATTTTTACCACAATTGTTGCAACTTTTACCATAAGCTGGACATTTTCCTGGTGGATGCTGCATCCCACAATGATCACAAGTTCTTGATGTTTATCAATTACCATCCTGATTCCAACTTGTGTTTCTTACTGATGCTAAATATATTTGACCCAAGGTGATCGAAAGTTAATTGCAAAATGAAGGGGAAAAATGTTGCATTCTGTATGTCTCAAGGTACAGCCACTCTGTGATTGGATGACTGCCCAGATGTTGATATATGAGAGACCATCTCCACTGAATGAGGACCAGTAGAGTAAAGTCCTGGATCTTTGTTTGTTTTGGGATCTTCCTGGTCCAACAGAAGTTATACTGTTATACAGGTATGTATCATGCTGATATTATACTTTGAAATCAGAAACCAGATCATGTCATGTATTTGTGCAACACTGAAGACCTTGACAACAATCTGAGAGGGAAACATGCAGGAACATCACATAAATAATCATCAACATATTAGCACATAAGAAATCAAATCTTGTATAATTAGTTCTATTGATTCAGGATATAATGTAATGCAGTTGAGTTCATCACACCATGTGAAGCGTGTTTATGACCATCAGCTGAGCAAAGTCATGACAGGATCAAAAACCAGTTAGACGAGGAACTTTAGATGCTGCTTTTGGACTAAAAACTTGGGACAGGACAAGACAAAAACTGTTATGTTTAAGATAGACGACATGATCCTGGATATATTTAGTAAGTTATGAATAGAGGACAGGCTACCAAAGGCATAGAGGCAATGCAATTTATAATTCCCTTTAAAAAAACAGGAAAATATTCTTCATAATGCAGGTTTATGCGATGAGTGTCAGGGAGCAGAAAGGATTGAATGTATATACAAACCGATAATATTCCAGAAACAGCGAATATAACAAATGCACAGTTGAAATGTCAATTTAAGTGGCCTTAAACATAGTATTTAGATGTGTGGTAGAATATCCTCCCTCCAGTACAGTAGGGGGTGGTGTGGAACTGTTCAGCTGGTTCAAAACAAGCGAAGAAGAGGAAAACGAAAGTAACGTCATATCACAACACATACCAAAACCAGAGATACCAAATAAACCTGTTGTACACTGGATTTGATCCATGTGATGTTCCAGAAAACATTTTTACAGATGTCATTTTATCACAATGCCTACCAAATCTAACACTCGCGGTCATTTATCTATCCACAATTCATCGATACCAGCAAGAGATTTTGAGAACGACGCGCACCCACAGACAACAAACACTTTAAATTAAAACTTAAAATAGACAAAAACAACAGTCTCTCAACTTTTCTTTCGCTTTTAAATCCTGTGGGTCATAAATAACTTTATTTTTCCACCTTCACGAAGAGACGAGTACTATCCATTATGTGAAATGTCGCCTTGTTTATCGGGTGAATTCAGGTTGATTGGGACACATTTTTCAATTCATCTCAATGGTAAAAAGTGTCCCAATCTCCCTGAATTCACCCTAATGCGAGGTAAGGTGTCGTTGCTTTACCCGAGGCAAAAAAATTGGGTAAATTTGGTTTTATATTCGCACATTCGGACTTCCGCATAGGCTACAATAACTTTGTACACTACATTGGACATTCAGTGGACGTTCGCAAGTAAGTATGCCATTAAAATAATACTTGCCCATTTTGATCGATTGTGAAAAATGTTGTAGGGTTACAATCGTTGGTTGTAAATATCATGTCGCTGTTTAGAATTTGCAAACATAAACTTTATTGCACATTATTAGAACATTCTTAAACGCGGAAGTCCGAATGTGCGAATATAAAATCAAATTTACCCAAGTAGGCAAAAAGCCATGTGTTGACTGTGAAACAAAGTAGACATTAAATTATATGCATTTATGGTGAAATTACTACATTTTCATGTCAAATCATGTTTATTTTAATGCGAACAACGCGCTGTCGCTTTATTTCAGTGTGTGCAGCACCAGTGGCGGTTCTACATTGAATTACACCCTGGGCGAGACCCCCTTCGAGCGCCCACCCGCCAAAATTCAGCACAAACAGTTATATTTCATTATAACAACATAAGTGAAAGAGAAAATTATATTTTTCAATCGCACAAATCCTTCATTAGAACATTTGAAAAACACACAATAATTTTTTGGGTTTTAGGATTTTTTTTTTTAAACAAAATTTGTATAAAGATGATTCTCAACTATGTTATGAAAGATATAACGGAATAAATTGATACACCATTTTACTTTATGCAATATGTGGGTAAAATGGTCATAAATTAACATTCCCATTCAACGCAATGTACACTGTATCTAATTTGCATATTAATGTGTTCTTGGAGCAACATTTAATGAAAAAAGAAGTGTAATAATTGGCAACATTTTAATAATAATATCTAATATTTCATAGGAATATTGATGTATAATTTATTTCCATATTCACTTGTGTCTCCCAAAATGCCTGATGAACATGCTTTAAGTCCTGATGTCCTCTACAGTGGACATGTATGAAATCAATGCCTTGTTCTGTAACAGAAAGTCATTTTTTGATTTGAAACCCCATAACGTTTTGACATAACGTCTGAGATGTTGGTTTATGAAATACAATTTGAAAAGTAGTCCGATTTAAATTATAATTACACAGATTTGAAAATTTCGTTGGCTAATTACAGGGCCTAACGTTAACCCAACTGATGGAAATGAATAATAACTGAACTTGTAACAGTTTTGTTGCAAAGCACAATATTATGGTGAAATTAGATCTTGTGTTTGTTGAGTTAAAACCGAATTATTGTTGTATAAGCAAGCATCATAGCAAAAAGGCTAACAAACTTAAGAGTTATACCCACCAATTAACATTAGCCCTTCATTCATGACATGGATACCTGATGAAGACCTGTTGGTCGAAACGTTGCATTATTTAGTAAATTTTTTATTGGAGCAGTTATTTTCAGTGTGCGGACTTCACATTTCTTTTTTCATATGGATACCGTAATAATCATACAGAGAGAACATAGTTGCATACCTTTATCTTTTGCTCGTTTCTCCTCTTCTTCTTTTCTTTTTTTTTTCTAAATTGGACACCTGATGGCTTTGACCTTTTCCTGTCCATCTCTGTGTTTATTTGGCACTCAACAATCAACAGATTTCCCATCCCCCCAACACTGTCACTCACGACCAGAAGTCAAGACTAAACCATTTCACCTTGGTGACCACATAATCGTTTTGTATTACCTATTTTTATTAACCATTTCACACAATCCCACTAATTCCATTAGAGTATTGTCACCCCCATCCCACCCCCGTGCAACACATTAAAAATAAACTCAGTGCGGAAATTATCGCTACACAGCTGCAGACTCACCGCAGCTGGACCACATCCGCGTGCAGCGTGACAACTCTAACCTGTTAACATGGGCACAGAAAAAAATACACACTGCAGACGGTGAAACGGGCGTTAGTGGACAAAACGTCAAGTAAGTGAAGTCAAGTGAACCACTGAAACTGTTTATACTGCAAAATGAACCTCTTACTTGCATCTTATCTGCATTTTGTTGTTTATGATGATAAAAAAGAATTTGCTTGAGTTCAGATTCAGAATTCAGTCAGTGTAGCGCGTGCACCCTCATGACACCGGCAGTTGCGCGGTGAGTAATCACAACGCCTCTGATTGGACATTGCATTTCTAAACTCAACGGAAATATGTGTGATTGGTTGTAATGCTCAGTTAACTACACGCGTAAAAGAAAATGACTATGATGTAACATGAACAAATGTACTGTAAATGTAATGCCGCAATTTTCATATTATAGGCCTATGGTTCATATTACGGGTAGACTACTTTCTTTGACCCCCCGTAATTCGCACCCTGAGTATGACCATTATAACGCAGGATACTTTTACTCAATCAATTATTTTAGGATTATCTGAAACTGAAAGTAATGAAATAAACCATCATTGTGAACTTGAAGTAATAATACAATGACAAACGATTAAAAAATTAATAAAGATTGGGTAAATATGATTGTGAAATGATTTTAAACTGCAACAGAGAATAAAACAAATTGGGTTTAAATTTCTGTTCCCCAGTGAATTCATATTTAGAGTCATGAGTCAGTTAAACTCATTAAACAATCTGAAATTATTAAGACCATTCAGTTATTTTACATGACAATATATTTGTAACTCACTTTATTTTATTCATTGTTTTTGCTGTTGTTTCTAACTCATCATTCTTCATTATTTTCTTCAGTAACTGCCATGTTCTTCATCTCTGTAAAATCTTGTAATTTCCAGGTCCTGCTGAACGATTGATTGTTTTCTCAAACCAGTGCTGATCAGAGGAGCGAGGAAAGGACTCTCTCTCCAAGATGAGTCTCTCAGAGAAACACGGGTAAGACTGCGTCTGTTTCACACAATCATTTTAAACTCTACTGGAGTTTGTTTTTTCCTGTGAATAACAAAACTTTAAGCATTGTTTTATGTTTACAAATGCTTTACACAACTTCTGTTTTGAACTTCTTAAATTAACTCTGACATTGTCTATAAAACTCTTTTTGTCACAGGGCTCTATAGACAATATCTCATTCTCAGTGAATAATTTGTTAATTACCTTCTAGACGTGACCAAACTGAATTAATCCAAACATGACTTTGGTTTTTAGAAAATTATTAACAGACATTAGGAAAGAACTATACACTTAATTTAATTGAAGTATGTTAACAAAACTGTGTCACAGACATTTCTGCTCTCCATTTCTGTTCATTAAAAAAAAAAAAAAACTTGTCATGTTCTCTTAAATTAGAGCCAAGAATTTTTTTAAATCGTCAACATATTTAATCTCACTCATGTACATTAAAGAAATCGTTAAACCAATGTGAGCCAGTAATATAAAATGATCGATAACTATAAAACTGTAAATTGTGTGAGTGTGTGCATTTCTGTGGAGGATTAGATAAAGACACGGATGTGTTTCAGACACAGTTGAACCTCCTTTACTAAAGTGTTTTTTCTCTGTTCTTTGTGTCATTAGTGTAAGATCAGGATCACATGTGTCCAGCTCTGTGTCTCTGAAGAGTGATTGGTCAAAAGATGCAGGACCAAACTTCAGTGGGGAAAAACCATCATCTAATAAAAGGTATTTTGTGTGTTTACATTATAGTGTTGCATTATTTGTCACAGTGGTGTACAGTATCTCACAGAAGTGAGTACACCCCTCACATTTTTATAAATATTTTATTACATCTTTTCATGTGACAACACTGAAGAAATGACACTTTGCTACAATGTAAAGTAGTGAGTGTATAGAGCTTGTATAACAGTGTAAATCTGCTGTCCCCTCAAAATAACTCAACACACAGCCATTAATGTCCAAACCGCTGGCACCAAAAGTGAGTACACCCCTAAGTGAAAATGTCCAAATTGGGCCCAATTAGCCATTTTCTCTCCCCGGTGTCATGTGACTCGTTAGTGTTATAAGGTCTCAGGTGTGAATGGGGAGCAGGTGTGTTAAATTTGGTGTTATCGCTCTCACTCTCTCATACTGGTCACTGGAAGTTCAACATGGCACCTCATGGCAAAGAACTCACTGAGGATCTGAAAAAAAAATAATTGTTGCTCTACATAAAGATGGCGTAGGCTATAAGAAGATCGCCAAGACCCTGAAACTGAGCTGCAGCACGGTGGCCAAGACCATACAGCGGTTTAACAGGACAGGTTCCACTCAGAACTGGTCGACCACAGAAGTTGAGTGCACGTGCTCAGCGTCATATCCAGAGGTTGTGTTTGGGAAATAGACGTATGAGTGCTGCCAGCATTGCTGCAGAGGTTGAAGGGGTGGGGGGTCAGCTGTCAGTGCTCAGACCATACGCCGCACACTGCATCAAATTGGTCTGCATGGCTGTCGTCCCAGAAGGAAGCCTCTTCTAAAGACGATGCACAAGAAAGCCCGCAAACAGTTTGCTGAAGACGAGCAGACTAAGGAACCATGTCCTGTGGTCTGATGAGACCAAGATAAACTTATTTGGTTCAGATGGTGTCAAGCGTGTGTGGCAGCAACCAGGTGAGGAGTACAAAGACAAGTGTGCCTTTCTTCTCAGGTTAGGAACTTTGGTGTCATCTTAGACTCAGAATTATGCTTAACCAAGCAAATAAATTCGGTTGTTAAGAATAGTTTTTATCAATTACGGATTATTTCTAAACTTAAAACATTTTTGTCTTTTCAAGATTTGGAGAAGGTCATTCATGCTTTTATCACATCGTGTTTAGATTATTGCAACTCATTGTATTTGGGTCTTCCTCAGTCATCCACTGCTCGCCTCCAGATGATTCAAAATGCAGCTGCAAGGATGTTAACCAGAGCAAAGAAATTTGACCATGTCACCCCAATCTTATCATCGCTCCATTGGCTCCCAGTCCATTTAAGGATCCGGTTTAAAATTCTGTTGTTAGTTTTTAAAGCTCTTAACGATCAAGCCCCCTCTTATCTAAATCTTCTTATTCCACATTCATCCAGCAGATCCTTCAGGTCTTATGTCCCTCGATCACGTTTAAAAACCAAGGGCGACAGAGCTTTTTCAGTTGCTGCCCCTCGCTTATGGTATCAGTTGCCACTGGATATTCGCCTTGCACCTTCTATTATCATTTTTAGAAGAGGCTGAAAACGCATCTTTTCTCCCAGGCATTTTAATCTAATTTTAGTACTGTGTTATTGTAGTATTGTCTTCTATGTTGTTTTATTCTGATTTTATTTTATTTTTATTTTTTTCTATACTCTGTTCAGCACTTTGGTGAGCTTTGCTTTGTTTAAATGTGCTATATAAATAAAATTTAATTACTTACTTGCCTACAGTCAAGCATGGTGGTGGGAGTGTCATGGTCTGGGGCTGCATGAGTGCTGCCGGCACTGGGGAGCTACAGTTTATTGTGGGAACCATGAATGCCAACATGTACTGTGACATACTGAAGCAGAGCATGATCCCCTCCCTTCGGAGACTGGGCCGCAGGGCAGTATTCCAACATGATAATGACCCCAAACACACCTCCAAGACGACCACACTATACAGCAATACCCAAATCAAACCCAAGTTTGTGGCCTTTTTTCGCCGAGTCTTGTAAACATGTACATGCGGCAGATGATGTAAACACAAAGCTTACCTCATTCATGTGCTGCAATATGACACGAGACTTCATGATTGTTCGTTTGTTTATTTGTTATTTACGTTTACATGAGAATGTTGTACACCTCCCCTTGTAAACAAACTTTAAAGACTATCAGGTTTATAAATGACCAATTTATAAAACAAATTTATAGCTGTCTTTGTAAAGAAATGCTCACTATATGTAGCTTGGAGCCGCTGCTGTGATGCTGTACAACGCTTCCAGTGTGAATACTCGCGCGTCTCTGCAGCTGCAGTTGTGCTCACGCGCTGCTCATGCGCCGCTCACGCTTGCGGTGTGAAACCGGCGTAAGGCAGTGCTGGAAAATAATGGTGGCCACACAAAATATTGACACTTTGGGCCCAATTTGGACATTTTCACTTAGGGGTGTACTCACTTTTGTGGCCAGCGGTTTGGACATTAATGGCTGTGTGTTGAGTAATTTTGAGGGGACAGCAAATTTACACTGTTATACAAGCTGTACACTCAATACTTTACATTGTAGCAAAGTGTCATTTCTTCAGTGTTGTCACATGAAAAGATGTAATAAAATATTTACAAAAAATGTGAGGGGTGTACTCACTTCTGTGAGATACTGTATCCATCCATCCAACTATAGCTAGTCATAAATGGACAAATGCACAGCTATACTGCATTTAATTACTATTTGCAACATTAAACCTTTTCAAATGAGACTAAAGTATCTCCTGCAGTAAAGTGTTGTTTCTCTCTGTTCTTTGTGTCATTAGTGTAAGATCAGGCTCACATGTGTCCAGCTCTGTGTCTCTGAAGAGTGATTGGTCAAAAGATGCAGGACCAAACTTCAGTGGGGAAAAACCATCGTCTAATAAAAGGTATTTCGTGTTTCTAATTTTTGGTCACAAAAATTGGGTTGACTGTGTTAAAAAGTTGTAACAGTGAATACCAATCATGAAACATTTTTAGATCAAATATTTATTTATTAATATTATATCAATAATATTGTTGATTTATTCACAGCTAATGCTTTTTTTTTCTCTTTCTGTAATATTTTGCATTAAAAATCAGTATTAAATTTAATTTATTTGATTAAAGGTTTCAATATGAGACATTAGACTCAGACGTTCAGACTCATAGGAACCACAAGAATTTCAAAGACAATCTCCTCGGGATCTTCCAGGTAGGAAGACACATTTTCATAAATGTTTAATATTTATAACAAACAAATATATTATATAACAAAGAAATTTAATTTAATTCCTCCTGATCACTTATTTCCTTAAACCTTATAAACTTTTTCCTTATAAGGACACATATTTTTCTGTTTAAAAATAGTAGCTATATTTTTACAGATATTATAATTATTGAATAAATAGTGTTGTAGATGTAGATGTAGATGTACAATTTGGTTTAAATTGTGTTATTCTTTTTTATTTCTTTTGTTTGTAGGACCTTGAGAGTAAAATAATCACATTTCTGAAGAAAGAGCTGGAAAAGTTTAAGAAAATATTACAAAATGAGAACACACAAAACTTTGTGAAGGACTTTAATGAGAATAGATGCAGTATCAAAGCAGCAGTTCTTGATCTCACACTACATTACCTGAGAGAGATGAAGCAAGATGAAGCTGCTGATGCTCTAGAAGGTCAGAGACTCATGACCATCTGTCAGATTGTCACTTATTAATTTAGACTATCTATAAAACTATAGGCTAAAACTGTCAATTTTTGTTCCTGTGTTTAGATGAGCTGTTCTTCATTCATCAGCTACAATGTGGCCTAAAGAAGAAGTATCAATGTGTGTTTGAAGGAATGGCGAAGCATGGTGACTCCATACTTCTGAATAACATCTACACAGATCTCTATATCACTCAGGGTGGCAGTGAACAGGTCAATACTGAACATGAGATAAGACAGATTGAAGTTTCTTCCAGGCGTCATGAATCTCACGAGATTCAGGTTAAATGCACAAATTTGTTTGAAGCACCTGAACAAGACGAGGAGATCCGAACTGTACTGACAAAAGGAGTCGCTGGCATCGGAAAATCAGTCTCTGTGCAAAAGTTTGTTCTGGACTGGGCTGAAGGAAAAGAAAATCAAGATATCAGTTTCATATTTCCTCTTCCATTCAGAGAGATGAACTTAAAGGAGAAAGAAAAACTAAGCTTGATGGACCTTATAATTTATTTTTTCCCAGAGACAAAAGGACTGAACCTTACAAGAAGGAACCAATTCAAAATCCTGTTCATCCTTGATGGATTGGACGAATGTCGCCTTCCTCTGAAGTTTGATCGTAATGAGAAGTGGTGTGATGTATCGTCACCAGCCTCTCTGGATGTTCTCCTAACGAACCTCATGAAGGGAAATCTGCTTCCTCCTGCTCTCGTCTGGATCACCACCAGACCAGCAGCTGCCAGTAAGATTCCTCCTGACTGTATCGACCGGCTGACAGAGATACGAGGATTCAGTGATGCACAAAAGGAAGAGTACTTCAAAAAAAGATTCACGAATCAGAATCAGGCCATCACAATCATTGATCATGTTAAAAAATCAAAGAGTCTCTTTATCATGTGTCACATCCCAGTCTTCTGCTGGATTTCAGCCACTGTTCTCCAGAACATTCTGGAGGAGAAAAGAAATAATGATGTGAAAAACTGTCAGGCTGATGAGATCTCTAAAACATTGCAGGAATCAAATACTGAAGACAATCCTAAGACTCTGACACAAATGTACACACACTTTCTCCGCTTTCAGGTCCAGCAGAGCCGCCGAAAATATGATGGAGAATACACAGCAGATGTTTCCTGGGATAAAGACGCCATCCTTTCACTGGGGAAACTGGCATTTCATCAGCTGGAAAGAAACAACGTGATCTTCTATGACACAGACCTGGAAGCCTGTGGTATTGACGTCTATAAGGCATCAGTGTACTCAGGCATGTGTACCCAGATCTTTAGGGAGGAAACAGGGATCATTCTTGGTACCATGTACTGCTTTGTTCACTTGAGCATTCAAGAGTTTATTGCAGCCCTTTATGCACATCTGTTTCTAGACATCAACAAGAAAAGTGTGTTTGTTCATGAGTCTACAGAAGAGGAAAACAAAAATGAAACCATGATTGATTTTCTCAAGACTGCAGTGGACGAGGCGCTCAAGAGTGAAAATGGACACCTGGACCTTTTCCTTCGCTTCCTCCTCGGTCTGTCACTCCAGTCCAATCGACGACTCTTACGGGGTCTGTTGACACAGCAGGAGGACAATGACCAGAGCAACAAGGAAATAGTTCAGTACATCAAGCAGAAATTAGAAGATAATCTGTCTGCAGAGAGATCCATCAATCTGTTCTACTGTCTGAATGAACTGAATGATCAAACTCTGGTGAAGGAGATTCAGACCCACCTTAGCAAAGGAAGTCTCTCATCTGGTGACCTTTCACCTGCCCAGTGGTCTGCTTTGGTTTTTGTGTTGTTGACATCAGAGGAAGAGCTGGAGGAGTTTGAGCTTCAGAAATTCAAGAAATCAGACGAGTGTCTCATTAGATTATCGGCAGTCATCAAAACCTCCAGAAGAGCTCTGTAAGTCATTTAATATATTTTCTCATGTTTTGCTCTCATCTGCATTTATCTACATTATTCTATAGTGATTCCCCATCATGAATATTAACTTAACTCTGTAAAGCCTGACATGAAATAATAATCTGAAAAATCTATTTTTTTAATGGAGACAGCTTGTCAAACCTTTAGACCAGTGGTTCCCAACCCTGTCCTGGAGGACCCCCAGCACTGCATATTTTGGATTTCTCTCTCATAAAACACACCTGATTCAACTCATCAGCTCATTAGTAGAGACTGCAAGACCTGAAGTAGGTGTGTCAGATAAGGGTGACATACAAAATGTGCAGTGCTGGGTAGGGGTGTAACGATATGCTCAGGTCACGATAGGGTGTGTTTCTCAATACTGAGTTCATGATACGATACGTATCATGATATTTTGAACAAAATGAAACTGAAATTCAAATAAGATTTATTTTTAAAAAATTAACAAATTTTAATAATTTTCTTGTTGTACATACAAGATCACATTTCAAAGTTTAATAAAAACCTTTTGTATTCAAATCAACAGCTGAATAGGTCTGTCTGTCACTGAAAAAAAAAAAAAAAAAAATTTAACATGAACTTAGAATTAAGAATCCTAAGGGACCGTTCACATATCGCGTCTAAAACGCGTGGAAAGCGCGGCCGCACCGCTTCTCGTTCTTTCCAAAGCGCTTGCGCTCCCGTGGCGTCGGTCGTTGCTATGCAACCATGAACTGCGCTCTCCAAGAGGAGTAGGAAGTTTCAGCAAAGGATAAATTGATTTCTAGCCCTTGCATTACCTTTACTACTAGATATATTTATGGAGATAAGATATAAAAACCACCCTGTACAGCTGTGATTAGCTGTTCGGCTGAGATTTTGATGTTTTGTTACGGAAAGGCCATAGCCGATCGATTGGTTCTTGTCACATGACCTGCGGTGCGCTTGCAGTATTCTGAAAAGTTGAGAATTTTTTATCTCGATGTGCCTGGAAAACACACCGCATGCGCGTCACGACCGCGTTGTTTCCATTATGAGCGCCTGCCGTGTGGCTACATTTGAAATAACGGACTTGCACGCGGAAAAGATGCAATATGTGAACGGCCCCACAGAACTTCTTAAAGAAAAGCATCGCAAGCATCTTTTGCTTTTCTGTGAGCACAGCTGTTGCTGTGGCACTGCAGTGAAAGAAAGCCACGACTTTTCTCACGAGACCAAGCAAGAGACTGACGCGAGAAACGTTTAAACCTGCTTGCAAGATTCGATATGCAAGATTTGATGTGTGCGCGAAACACTTACTGTGTACTCACACTAGGCGCTCTGAACCGTGCTCGAGCGCGTTTGACCCCCAAAGCCCGGTTTGTTTGACTAGTGTGATCACTCCAAACCGTGCCCGAGCGCGGTTTGTTTAGCCAGGTCTGGCCCGCTTGGAAGAGGTGGCCCAGAGTGCGGTTCAGTTGGGCTCGAGCACGGTTCGCATGCAGTGTGAGCGCTGACCGTGCCTGAGCACGGAACAGTTACTACTTTTGTGTGTACTATTGTCATCATTACGATGGCAAACATCTTTTTTACTACTCTGATAGTACGCTTATCAATTCATGTAATTAATTTGAGTATATTTGGGTTTATACTGGTCTTCTTCTCACCTTTGATGAACAGGAATTGTAGTTTGCGAGTAAAGCTGCAAATTCCTCCATTAACGTCAGCTGCCTTTGTAATCCTCTGATACGTGCAAGTGAAACTCGATGCGTGGCATAAATGATAATATATATTAGGCAGTATCTTAGTGAAAGTGCATTTCTTCCTGTTTTCTTCCATTCAAAAAGTTGCATCGTATATGACGTAAGCGTGCTCCGGCCTGGAACGTTAAGTGCAATGTGAGTGCAGGCCAGCGGGGGAGGGGGGACGATCGTGCTTGGGCTCGGTTCAAGGCAACTGTGCCTAGTGTGAGTACACTCTTAGAGAGCTGATTGAGACACACCCTTAATATGCGGTAACAACCTGCACGGCTTCTCTCACTGCCACCTCCATGTTGCAGAGTAGGTCATGTCGGCAGATCAACCAATAAGATTAGACTGCCGTCATATCGTAAAAGTATCGCCATCACTCTACGATACATATCATAACATTTTTGCATCGCAAAATATCGTACTGCGATATATCGTTACACCCCTAGTGCTGGGGGTCCTTCAGGACAGGTTTGGGAACCACTGCTTTAGACAAAATATAAAAGAACATTTAAAAATGTTTGCATATTTGTTTTGCATCATATGATACACCAGACTTTTATGAATCCTATAGAATTATATATTGGTTCATACTCATACTTTAGAAAGGAGAAATACATGAATTTTATTCAGATGCATAAACTGAAGAAAAAAAGTAATTTGGTACAGATTTTATTTGTATTGCCAGAAAGTAAGATGAAATTCTGAAAGGTTATAATATAAAACATTGATTTTTTTTTCCCATATAATAGGTTACATAAAGTACAATTATATTATCAGTTGGTATTCTGTATCTCCCAATAATTTGATATTTTAAATGCTTATTTTTATGAGTAGTTCTATAGTTTTAATGAATGAATGAATGAGGCATTTATATAGCGCTTTCATATGTTCTGCTGTACACCCAAAGCGCTTTACAATCATATCAGGGGTCTCTCCTCATCCACCACCTGTGTGCAGCATCCACTTGGATGATGCGACAGCAGCCACAGTACAACAGCGCCAGTGCGCTCACCACACACCAGCTGTAGGTGGAGAGGAGAGAGAGTGAAAGAGCCAATTCAATGGATGGGGATTATTAGGAGGCCATGATTGGTAAGGGCCAATGGAGGGAATTTGGCCAGGACACTGGGGTTACACCCCTACTCTTTACGAGAAGTGCTATGGGATTTTTTTAATGACCACAGAGAGTCAGGACCTCGGTTTAACATCTCATCCGAAGGACGGTGCTTGTTACAGTACAGTGTCCCCGTCACTATACTGGGGCATTAGGACCCACACGGGCATTAGGAATGCCCTTCAATTCATAATGCCCTTCAATTCATAAGACATAAACAACATACAATAACAATAAAATATTAAAAAAAAAAAAAAAAGTCATGACAGTGTGCTTCTACACACACACCCTCGATGCCCACCTAAATACATAAAGTACATAAAGTAACCATGCATATCATCTCCTGCTTTTTTCATTTAATAGTTCCATAGCTGCAGGTACAAAAGTATTACTATATCGTCTAGTTCTCCACCTAGGGGCCACGAACAGACATCCAGAGGGGAGGAGCTATGACTCAGCATGTAAAGGGTGGGAACAATCTCTAATAATAAAACTCACCTTATGCTGTAAATAGTTGGAATAAAGACCTGCTAGGTTAAGTTGTGGTTCACCTATAATCTTACTTGCCCACCTAACAATTTGATTCAAAGAATTTTTGTTCTTCAAAGACAAATTACCAAACCACGCCACAAGGGAGTGGTTTGGTTTTACATACCATCTCACAGTTCTTTACAAAAGTCAATTTAGAATCTATGACTGTCCCAAGATATTTGTAGCTTTCTACACAATCTACCGCCTGATCTTTAATAATCGTAGTGTCATATCGTAAAGCACAAGTTCTAAAATCTATAATCATGTCCTTTGTTTTAGTTATATTTATCTCCAAATAAGATTCATTATGGGTGCATTTTTACTATCTTTAAATTAATGACATATCACCCCTTGGCCACTCTGGTCTCTAAGATATCGGCATCGGCCATCGGTTGACCACTATGAATAAACAAGAAAATGTAAATTGTTTAATCCAGTAAATGTTAATCTTGAAAAATATTAAGAACAAATCCAATTCTTAGGTTCTTAGATTTAAGTAATATTAGCTTTACTTAAAGGATTAGTTCACTTTCAAATTAAAATTTCCTGATAATTTACTCACCCCCATGTCATCCAAGATGTTCATGTCTTTCTTTCTTCAGTCGAAAAGAAATTAAGGTTTTTGATGAAAACATTCCAGGATTTTTCTCCATATAGTGGACTTCAGTGGAGCCCAAACGGTTGAAGATCAAAATTACAGTTTACAGCGATCCCAGACGAGGAATAAGGGTCTTATCTAGAGAAACCATTGCTCATTTTCTAAATTTTCTTAAAAAAAAATTATGTTTTAACCCTAAATGCTCATCTTGAACTAGCTCTCTTCTTCTTCTCTATTTGAATTCCAGCAGTGTAGACACTGCTAAGTGTATTACTGCCCTCCACAGGTCAAAGTTTGAACTAAATTGTCATATACAATATGCTAGTTTAAGTATATAACAATTAGTTCAAACTTTGACCTGTGGAGGGCAGTAATACACTTAGCAGTGTCTACACTGCCGGAATTCTAATAGAGAAGAAGAGAGCTAGTTCAAGATGAGCATTTATTGTTAAAACTTAAATTATTTATTTATTTATTTATTTTTTAGAAAATGAGTTATGGTTTCTCTAGATAAGACCCTTATTCCTCGTCTGGAATCGTGTAGAACGTTTTCAAGCTGCAATGAAACTGTAATTTTGACCTTCAACCATTTGGGCTCCATTGAAGTCCACTATATGGAGAAAAATCCTGCAATGTTTTCATAAAAAAACCTTAATTTCTTTTTGACTGAAGAAAGAAAGACATGAACATCTTGGATGACAGGGCGGTGAATAAATTATCAGGAAATTTTAATTTGAAAGTGAACTAATCCTTTAAATTATTATAAATTATAAATTTTCATAGCAAAAAGATGTGTACATGTGAATATTTTTTTAATTATAATGAAAGGCCTTTAACTTGCTATAAAAGTGTAAACTGTCTCATATAATAGAGTCAGTGTGTCACATGTGCACTCTGTTTTGGACTTGTTTTGGACTTGTGTTGTTCCATTTCCCGCCACTAGTTAATCACCATGGTTACTGATCACCCCAATCATCACATTCAGCTGTGTCCTATCACCCCCTTGTGTTCCTGTGTATATAAGCCCTGTGTTTCCTGTCTAGTATTGTCCGGTATCGTTCATGTATAGTGTGGTTGTCTCCCTGTTGAACCTGTATGTGGATTACCTTTCCTGTGGATTTATTAAAGAGTGTTATACTTCTATCTTCCTCGTCGTGCGCGCTTGCTTACAGCCCCCAATTGTAACACAGTGCAGTCAAGTCAATAATAATGTTGAATATTAAGTGTCCCCAACTAAGCAAGCCAAAGACAACAGTGACAAGAACTCAAACTCCATCAGAATCAGGTGACAAAAATAGAAAAAAATTCCTTGGGAGAAACCAGGCTCAGCTATAAAGCTATAAAAAGCTATAAATCTTAACACAATTTTTTTTTAAACATGCTTCATTTTATCTAGTAAATTTGTCAATTAAAAATACTAATGTACAGGAAATACTAGTTTTTGAAGGGTAATGTTAGTTTAGCTCAGCCTCTTTACTGTATATATGCTGTTTATGTAAAAAATAATAATAAAAAATATATTTAATATTTTTATATAGTGTTGTAGTACTTGAGACTTGTCTTAAGACCATTTTCTGAAGGTCTTGTCTTGGTCTCAGACTAAAAGGACTAGGGATTTTATGTAGCAAATTAGCTCAAAAAATATGAATAATTAATTATTAATATTTGGATCAGTTAATAGAATTAGAATTTACTTGTAGTAAAATTAATATCACATTCAGTTAACCTGTTTGTCCACTGAACACTCAGTGTTAATTGTTTATTAATTCTAAGAAATGTTCATTTCCGGGTTAAGGGAAATAACATTTGGTTACACTTTATTTTACAGTGCTGTAGTTACATCGTAATAACTCAAATAAGTACTGAGTACTATTAATTAACTACATGTACTTATTATAGAGTTACAGTTAAGGTTCGGGTTTGGTTTAGGGTTAGTAACTTGTAATTATGCATAATTTACTGTTAATACTATAGTAAGTACATGTAGTAACATATAACTACGGCACTGTAAAATAAAGTGTTACCTAACATTCTTACTGTACATTACTACTCAGAGCATGTAGTCAAAATCTGCGTGTGACATGAACAAGACTTTATTAACTAGACTAAACACTTAAACTACTCTAACATTCACACATGCATATAGTTACCAAGGGAAAGAGAATACAGAATACAGGAAACAAGAAGTAATAAATAGTAAAAAGTAGCATTGTTTGAAATTCAGCAGATCAACAGCCTTGAGCAAACCATCAGTTTAGTTCTAACACGCCCTTTTCTAAAAGTGGGGTAAGGATACTTAATGTATTAAATAATGAGACTAAGTTTAATAATTGCATGTCTCGCCCATTTGAATTAAACTGTCCTGATGCGATTTGTGGAGGCTCCCGTTGATCTTTGCTGATGTTGTCTTGATGAGAGAGAACTAGTTGGATTCAGAGGATCTTTGGTGAATGGAAAGACAAGGCCGGAGCCTGGCACAAGCTTGGGGGTCTTCAGACATAGTTCTAGCTTGGCGTCATCTTCACATCAGTGTTTTTCTGTAAAAGAGAAGAACCGTTATCTTGTGATCAGTGATTTTAAAGTGTGAAGATGCCACACCCTCTAGAGGTGACTGAGCCAATAAGGAGTTGTTCCTTCGGATGGGACTTTTATGACTGTTGTACTCTAGCAGGATATTAGCATAAGACATTGGATTGGATGTATGAGAGAATAACCTTCTAGGTTCTTATAATACTAATGTGTCACAGAGTTAGCAACATGTAACATAAATTACCAAATGGGAAACGAAAGTTGGAGTCCATCGACAGGGCTCTACAGTGTGAGCATTTCGCTCACTTTTGTGCCTGAAAATAACTGCGTGCGAGTGTAAAAAAATGTTTAGGTGCACTGGTGCGAGTGACCCGATCAATTCTCATGAACAGAACTATAATACAATCGGAACAAAAAGTACACCTCCTAAAATGCATCTTCACTGAACAAGAGTTATGTTTCACACTGCAATGGGCTGCTTTTCATGCTTTCATTCAAAGACGCTGCTTCAGTCAGCAGAGTAAGTGCAAAATGGACGTGCGCGATGGACTAAACTCCAAATATTGTTTACAAGGTGAAACGAGACTCATGGGGTCTCATGCTGCTGATGTTTCAGCCAAATTAACTGGAAATACATTTGGATTATCATAAGCTTGAGGGCAAAAATACCACCAAAAATGAATAAACATATTTTACTTTCGCTTTTAAAGTAGTGGCAACTTGGAGGCGGCAATTGCTTGAATGGTGGGTGGGTTCATTATTATTTTTAATGAAAAACACAACAAAAAAACAGTACAATGACAAACTCGCTTAAATATGCTTTTACATTTCGCTTTGCAACCAAATCTTCATCCATCGTTATTCATAGGAGTGAGGTGAAATCTGACTCCTGCTGCTACTCTCGTTCAGCTCTCACTGAATTGAGCAGACTCGTTCATTTTAACTGTATCTGTTCTCTAACTAAACTGAATTATTTTATTACTATAAAAAAATCAAAACGACGGTGGGGGCGGTGCCACGGTCATTGTGGGCAAGTGATATGTTGCAGGCAGCTGAACACCGGTAACACCGTCGATCGCAGCAAGCCTATTACACCATGACAGCTCTGGTTTAAACCCTGTTGTTTAAAGGTGCAATATGTAATATTTTTGCAGTAAAATATCCAAAATCCACTTGGTCAGTGTTATATATTTTGTTCACTAGAGTACTTACAATATCCCAAATGTTTCCAACTATTTGTAAATCGTGAGAAAATTGCAATATTAACCAAGGCTCCGGGACGTGTGAGGAGTCGCCTGTCAATTGCGTCATACCCGCGTTACCCTTGGTTTCTGGTTTTATTTAGTAGAAACCATGGAAACACCAAAGACACTTTAATATATTACACGTTTTAATAGACAAGAGAACAACTGTTTTGATATTTATAGACAGAAAACTAATTGTTCAAAGAAAAACAATGCCTGAGAAGTGCTGCACAGGGTGTAAGTTCCGTCTCGGTGCTCTTTGGATACAAGGGAAAAATTAAACTTGTAAACTAGTGGGTAATCCAAGGCACTCGAATCAAGTAAAAAATAATGTTAAAAAGCCTTTATTTCATCTTGGCTATTTCTTAAAAACAGGTGACACATACAGACTGCACACCTACGCGTTGCGGCTGGTATTGCCTTCATCAGGGTGTGAATAACAAACACATTGAGAGTTCATTTTGAGCAGCAAAGGTTGTGCTACACAGGACAAACAGGAGTGAGGAAGTTTTGAGGATTACATATCAAATTAAATCAAACACAGTATAATCAATTTGTAAAAAAAAAAAAAATAAAAAAATAAAAAATTAATAAATATAGCTGCAAGCAACGATGACGGGCCCAAGCCCTGTGGCACCGCCACCCCGGTGGCTTCAGGGCAACTGTGCACGGCAGGCAATGGGCATTTAAAAACGGTTAAACATAAAAGGTCTATGTCAAATTCACACCATATTTATTGCAGCAGCTGGTGCCCATATGATCAAAACCACAACAGCCAAACCCATGAGATAATTTAAATGTAGATGAATTTCATGTCATAGCATGTCATAAGTCAATTTCAAGTGAGTGCAGAATACCGTCCTAAACTGTCATGTTTGTGTTTTTCTCAGACAACCACTATAAAAATTCCAGAGCAAACTACCTACTGTCATTTGCACAAACTCAACAGTACTCTGAGATATCTAATCTAGTGTAATGTGAATGTCTGTGATTGCTGATGTTATATTACCCTAACACTTCTCTATGTGTTTTTTGAACTCCCTGAGCTGTTGTTTGCGCAATAATCTTATGCACCAAAATCATGCTTTCATTTAATTTCAGTATGGGTGGTATTTGATGTAAAAATAAAAATAATATAAAATTAATAAATAGAGGAAAATCCCGGAACTTGCAAAAATTATTTTAATATCTGTCTTAGGTAAAAGTAAGGTATGTGTCTAGACTTTTCTGCTTACTTATACAAGTTTGTTATAAACAGCCTCTTTTATAAAATCATGTGAAATTTATGTAAATATGGGCTTTGAATAAATTAGAATTATATAAATAACTCATTTAAATACATGCTTCATATGTGATGCTCGCAAACACAGCACATGACCTTCTGTAATGCCCATGTCTGCAAAACACACTCTCCTTTGTTTAAAAAAAAAAAAAAAAAAAAAAAAAAAAAGGTAGTCTTGTCTGAATCAATACATGAAATCACAGTTGATGGGTAATAAGAATTGTAACTCAAGTGTAATTTAGAAAACTAGTCCTGTACTAATAGTGATATAGTGTCATAGTTCAATTTCAAATGAGTGTGAAGTTATCATTTGCAGTGTGTTTTTATATTTTAATTAACCTAATTATCAAACTAATAATGTAATACTATGTTGTCATTGGCCTACAAATACACTGGCTTGATTAGCTGCTTCAGGTGTGTTTGATTAGAGTTGGCACTAAACTTTGAGGCACAGTGAGTCTGCAATAAAAGGGTTAAATAACTGATCAGGGGTGTAAAACTCTCTCTCTCTCTCACAGACTGGTGTGAGGAGTGAGGGGGAGAGGAGGACGGAGGGGGGGTTGGACAGAGAGAGAGAGTCTACGTCTGTGTGTGTGTGTGTGTTTGTGTGTGTGTATGAAAATCCACATTCAAACCAAAATATCTGACTTCCTGTTGGTCGGAGCTAATGACTGTAAATTAGAAAGTTGTCCGGCCTAATGAGAACAATAAGTGTACCAAGCTTGGTGACTGTAGGTTAAACTAACCCCCCCACTTTTGTCAAAAGGTGGCGTTGTAGAGCCCCTGCTCCCTGCCCGTTTCTAAGGCTTTGCCCATGTCTACTGGATGACAATATTGATGTGTTTGTCGAGTTTCATGCAATTTGAAGCATGGTAAGAGCCTCAAAAATGCCCAAGAATATTATAAAAGTTTGACGTGTTGCCATGGCAACAATATTTAAGATAACACAAATACATTTACAGGTCTACATCTGCCATGTTTTGACATTATTGTGATGAAGTTTGAAGCAAATCGGGTAAAAATAAGAGAGTGATCTCAAAGCATTTTAAAAGTGATACACTTCCTGCTGCCAGTTGGTGGCATTATAATTTTGACTCACAATAGTCACATCCATGTGATTGGACTACTACAAGCAACATACTTGTGAAGTTTCATAAAAATCAATCAATATATGCAGAAGTTATAACACTTCCTGATTCCCTTTTCTCGCCATAAATTTGTTGCCTCGCCACGGCCAAACCGTTCGAGATATCAAAAATCCGCTGACATTTTTTCATCATCAGTGTTTTGACTTAATGCTGACCGAGTTTGGTGGTGATCGGATTAATCGCCTAGGAGGAGTATATCAAATTCCAGAGCATGCGTTTTTCAAACAACCCGTAATAGCCGACTTCCTGTTGGAGTGGCGTATAACTTAGAGCACGAAAGTTGTTAGGCCCGATGAGTTCTATATGTGTACCGAGTTTCATACTAGTACGTGCAAGCGTGTTTGATATATGGACCAAGTTTTCGGACTTTGTTCAAGGGGGCGCTGTCGAGCCCCCCTGCCACGCCCGGGTACCAGGCGTACTCTGCAGCGTCCTAATGGCCGCAGATTCCAATGTGTGTGCCAATTTTCAAGAGTTTTTGAGCATGTTAAGGCCCCCAAAAAGCCCCAGATGACGGGAAAAAAAAAATAAAATAAAAAAATAAATAATAATAATCCTTAGGGGATCAAGAGGGCCCTGCGCCATTAGTGGCTTGGGCCCTAATAATAATAATCCTAAAGAAAAAAATAGGGCCTTCAGCCTTTGGCTTTGGCCCTAATAAGAATAATCCTAAAGAAAACAATAGGGCCTTCAGCCCTTTACAGGGGCTATTTATTACAATGATTTTATGTATAATAGAGTTTTAATTGGAGTTTAATTTTAGTCCATTTTATTCCTCTTATCTAATTAATGTGTGTATGTCTTTAAATGAGTCTGGGTCTGCCTGTCATGTGACTGATCACATGACAGGAATCAGGAAGTAAGCCAGCATAAAGGAGGCAGCATGGCAAACAAACAGGCCCTGCATCCCAATGTGCATACTATCCACCCTATCCACCCTAAATAGTATTGAGTATTACTAATGTCACGTACTATTTAGGATGGATAGTATGGACATTGGGACACAGGGAGGGTCGTTAATCAAACGACCACAAGCTGGATTGCGGAGTTGTTTTTAAAGACTTACCTTTCCAGCACACCACATCACTTTCATTGGATTATCACTTCTATGGACTTTATATATACACCAGTGGACACTTTCACATTGGGACTTAAAGCACGCTACTAGGACTCTTAAGGACTGTTTTAGGGTATGGTGCAAATGGATGCTTTTAAACAGCTTAAGTTATTCTAGTTTTATTGTGTTGTTTTAAGTTCCTTGTGAATATTGTAAATATACTTTATTTATTCATTTCTGTTGTCTGTCTCATCTTTTTAAACACTCATAACCTCTCACACAGTATAATCTGACCCCAATTTTAATTCATGTAAAATCGACTGATGGGGCCGATTGTTACAAAATACACAACAAAGTAAGTTGATTCACATATATGACAGCCTCTGAACTTACTAATACTAAATACTAATGCCAATACTAATCTTATATACAGGCATTTGACTAAAAATACATTCAGCCGTTGCTCACAAAAAGAATTCAGCGGGTCATCTTGTTAATGTTATAAATTAATTATTTGTCATTACCGATTAAAGAGTATCTGGCGCCACCGCATGGTAAAAATAAACACATTTACAGAGTACATTGGTATTAAAAACGGCTTTTAAAAACTGTCCATGATTCAGTTTTGTGGACCGTGACAGAAGTTTGATGCTGTCGTGGAAGAAGCAACAGCTTGACCGAGTGCCTCATCTTCTTAATCTCCTCATGTAAATGGTTACATTTCGATGACTTGTGTTTCTTCCCCACCGCAGAAACCACCACAGTTTCATCAATCCCGTCAAAATTATTTTTTTGTTGATTTAGTTTTTGTTGATCACAAAGTACAAAGCAGATAAGGAAAACTAGGATGCCGGGTGTATTTAGAGCGCCGGCATTACTGTTTACAGTGCGTGGAATGGAGCGCTGTGATTAGTTGAGCGGATATATCGCATTCTGCAGAGAAAGGAGACTGGCGTTTGTTGCATTTTGGAAAGAAAGGGAGAAAACATGACAGAAAAACACGACGGATAACGCATTTTGTGCAAAATTAATAAATTACTTTTAAATACCTACCAGATACAATACTGATTTTTGGCGGAAACTCAATTTTTTTGAAAATGGCGTTTATCTCGTTTTGGAACCAAACTCTTCATTTGTACAACATTATTTACCAATGAGCTGCATTAAGCAGTCTATGTAAATGTGTATTAAAACCACTTCAGATGGAGCTTCTGTGCCACCTCTGCAGTGCAAAGATTTTTTATTTATTTTGATAGGTAACAGCCTGATTGGGTCTTATTGTTCTAACTGAATGTATTGTTTGAAAACAAATTTTCTATTTTAATTTGAGAAATTGATGAAATATGTTGCATTCATTTATTGAGATTAGGAAACAAATTGCTCTTATAATGGTAAAAATGCCTGTGGAAATTAAAGGTGCAAATATCGTCCTGTAATAGGAAAGTTAGTGTCTGTTATTGATCAGAAAGTGCTCCTAAATTTTTGACTGTGCTCCTAAATTTTTTTTATTAGGAGCACAAGTGCTTCTAATGAAAAATGTTACTGTAGAGCCCTGATCGATACCAAACATGCTACCCATGTGATTTTAATTAACCATACAGTAGCATGCAACTCTGAAACATTAATACAATGGAGTTCTAAAGAGAGAATTAATAAATAGGCCAAACCCTATAAAAGGAAAATCATGAGAGGGGAAAATTGTATACGTTATACATTTCTCATACGGTTATATATAGAATATATAGGAATAAAAGGGTTTATTTTTCCTTCTCAGAAAGAATTAAGTCAGAGTCACAAGTCTCTGCAAATTATTTCTGATCATAAAAGTTCTTATCAGTTTTCCTGTGTCCTGTAACAGGACACCTCGTTCTGCCTGTGTTTAGCTTCATTTGTAATGTTTGTTGTAGTTTTGGGGGGATGGGTTCACAGAGAGTTTTTCTGGATTATTCATTAAATGTAATGAATAATTGTGTGTCTGATTGGTCCAGATGCTACATTTATTGCTGGGATATCGCTAAATTGCTGTTGCATTGTCTGATTTCTTTGTTAACATCATTCATTTGATTGGATGTACAACTTCCTGATTCAAATGCCATTAATAACTTATTTCTAATTTCATATATTTTGTTACTGTTGTGCCGGGTCAGAAATGAACCAGGGATTGCTTCAAAAATGTCACCAAAATTAATACAAATGCCCACAAAATTCAAGATATGATTGCAAAAAAGTACTTGTATAAGATCTTGATATTTATATCAAGCAGCAGTCCACTAGATTCGCTGAACTATGCACGAGATGGAGCGGGACACGGAAAATGAAGTAAGGCCTATACCCGCAGCTTAAGACAACTTTTATTTTCTTTCACACACAGCACAGAGAAACAACTTTGTAATAAAGCGACCAAACTACCTGTCAAGTGATAGACGAAACTGACAATGATTTTATCTTTTTTAAACAAATGAAAGGCAATAATGTGGATAAACATTCACAGCCACGATGTACAGAACACCACACAAAGATATAGAAGAAAATGAATTATTATATATATATATATATATATACATATATATAACTGCAGAAAGGCCACACTGCAGATAGATATGCATTTCATATGTCGGCAAATCAAATTAAATCGGCTAAATCGCCTGTGCGAGCAAGCTTTAACTAATCTACAGCGCAACATCGATGCACCAAAAAAAAAATTAAAATTAATTTAATAAAAGACATTAATAATTTTTTAATCAAACTTTACATTTACAGAATTGAATTAGAACAGAATATACCGTTCTAATAAATAAAAATAGCCTAATTAAAAAAATGAAATAGTCATAATCAAGTGTAGCGTCTGGTCAAAATCGGATCCTGCCAGCCCAACTTTAGAATCTTCAGAATGCTTTTAGCCTCCCGAACTGTTTGTGTAAATCACGAATCGGCTCCGGCAAGTCCGGGACCGATTGCCTCATTGGCACTTTTGTTACCTCATGGAAGGAAAACAGAAGAAAGTCTCACCAGCTCTAGGGACTTCAAAGAGTCACCCTGGTGGGGCTAAGGGCCATGTGGTCACAGACACTGGCCACAACCCCAATACACACACACATACAGACACTCACAAACACGCATGGAGATTGTGAATGTACATTTATCCTCCAAATATGACTGTGCCAAAGTGTACCCGTCGTTGTATTACAAGGTGCATGTATGCATCCCTAGTATATAAGCTTAGCTATGACTGTAGTTGTATTAGTTTTATTCTAAACGATGAAATTCATGTATAAACTGTATCTCCCCTTTTATGTCCTTGCTATCTGACAAGTTTGGTCTCATTGTAAAGCTCTTGTTATACCCTAATTGAAAATGTATGTCACATTACTGTAAAATGCATTTTTCTATTTTTAATGGTACTTTGAAGAAAATGTACTCAGATCTGACACTTCATAAACCATGCAAATTAGGTCATAAATGGAGACAAAGAAGTTTTGCCCGCCAAACAGTGCACCCTGACCATTGGTTGTTTCAACCAAGGAGGCGTGTTGGCTTGTTTGTCCATAAAAGACAAGCACAAACAGTTTGCTTTGTCTCTCGATTGTCTCTCAATTGTCCCTCGCCATTTCACGCACGTCTCTCCCGGACGTCTCGGCGACCGCGCTTCCATCACGCGCTCCTCTCTTCAGGATGACCATCTTTTGTCAAGCCTTCTTCATCCGTCTCCCGAAGTCTTCTCTCTTCATCGCCTAGGAGACGGAGCCTTTCTTCTTTATTTTCCGGTTATTTTACTCTTAAGTTAAAACCTTGTTCGAAAATCCCGCCGAAGAACACTTCCTCGGAAAAGGACCAATCGCATCCAGCCGCACGAACCGAAACTCCTACAGAAACACGAAACAACCACAGCACCTGAACCTATGCAAGTATAGAACTATTCTTTTCGAAGCGTTTTAAGCTCGATGTATAAGCTGAGTTTCCTTGCTGGCTCTCAAAGGTTTTAACTGTTCGTAATTTGCCATTTCTTTGATCACCTCTGTTTCCCTGACTTTACTTTCGTTTCCTATATATGTGTATTATTTGTATATATGTAGCCGTATAACCTCTATATCCGTAGTTTCATATATTAAATACATTATATTCATGCTTGATTGTTTCTGCTGCTCATTCAACAAAACCCAGGTCACTTTAACGTTTCGATCCAGTATCCTTGCTTTACGCATTGATGCTAGAATAGGAAGTCTTTCTCGTGGCCAGAGAAAAACCTTCCTTTTTTATAATAGTCTATGAGGAACTAACGGTTTGCTGGACAAACTAATAGTTTCTCTAAATAATTATTAAACCAGAACTAATCATATATCTAATTGATTATAATTCGTTGTAATTAATTCACAATATATGTATAATTCCCTCTTGGGTCGGTATATGTATTATAATTAATCATAAAGCTTTATGATTTATTATATTCATATATTTCACCCATAAATTAATTAAATACCTGTACAATTTCGCTACACAAGTCACAACTACAAAATGCCTGAAGTGCAGGGGAACATATATTCAAAACACAAGCCACAAATAGTTAAATTACAAACCCGATTCCAAAAAAGTTGGGACACTGTACAAATTGTGAATAAAAAAGGAATGCAATGATGTGGAAGTTTCAAATTTCAATATTTTATTCAGAATACAACATAGATGACATATCAAATGTTAAAATGATACATTTTCTCAGTTTAAAGGGAAAAATAAGTTGATTTTAAATTTCATGGCATCAACACATCTCAAAAAAGTTGGGACAAGGCCATGTTTACCACTGTGTGGCATCCCCTCTTCTTTTTATAACAGTCTGCAAACGTCTGGGGACTGAGGAGACAAGTTGCTCAAGTTTAGGAATAGGAATGTTGTCCCATTGTTGTCTAATACAGGCTTCTAGTTGCTCAACTGTCTTAGGTCTTCTTTGTCGCATCTTCCTCTTTATGATGCGCCAAATGTTTTCTATGGGTGAAAGATCTGGACTGCAGGCTGGCCATTTCAGTACCCGGATCCTTCTTCTACGCAGCCATGATGTTGTAATTGATGCAGTATGTGGTCTGGCATTGTCATGTTGGAAAATGCAAGGTCTTCCCTGAAAGAGACGACGTCTGGATGGGAGCATATGTTGTTCTAGAACTTGGATATACCTTTCAGCATTGATGGTGCCTTTCCAGATGTGTAAGCTGCCCATGCCACACGTACTCATGCAACCCCATACCATCAGAGATGCAGGCTTCTGAACTGAGCGCTGATAACAACTTGGGTTGTCCTTGTCCTCTTTAGTCCGGATGACATGGCGTCCCAGTTTTCCAAAAAGAACTTCAAATTTTGATTCGTCTGACCACAGAACAGTTTTCCACTTTGCCACAGTCCATTTTAAATGAGCCTTGGCCCAGAGAAAACGCCTGCGCTTCTGGATCATGTTTAGATATGGCTTCTTTTTTGACCTATAGAGTTTTAGCCGGCAACGGCGAATGGCACGGTGGATTGTGTTCACCGACAATGTTTTCTGGAAGTATTCCTGAGCCCATGTTGTGATTTCCATTACAGTAGCATTCCTGTATGTGATGCAGTGCCGTCTAAGGGCCCGAAGATCACGGGCATCCAGTATGGTTTTCCGGCCTTGACCCTTACGCACAGAGATTGTTCCAGATTCTCTGAATCTTTGGATAATATTATGCACTGTAGATGATGATAACTTCAAACTCTTTGCAGTTTTTCTCTGAGAAACTCCTTTCTGATATTGCTCCACTATTTTTCGCCACAGCATTGGGGGAATTGGTGATCCTCTGCCTATCTTGACTTCTGAGAGACACTGCCACTCTGAGAGGCTCTTTTTATACCCAATCATGTTGCCAATTGACCTGATAAGTTGCAAATTGGTCCTCCAGCTGTTCCTTATATGTACATTTAACTTTTCCGGCCTCTTATTGCTACCTGTCCCAACTTTTTTGGAATGTGTAGCTCTCATGAAATCCAAAATGAGCCAATATTTGGCATGACATTTCAAAATGTCCCACTTTCAACATTTGATATGTTATCTATATTCTATTGTGAATAAAATATAAGTTCACGAGATTTGTAAATTATTGCATTCCTTTTTTATTCACAATTTGTACAGTGTCCCACCTTTTTTGGAATCGGGTTTGTAGATAACCCAGAGTGATCAATAAACAAATTATTAAAATAACGAAAGTATAGGGTCTGTGTACCTTCGGATAATTTGTTTTCTCCTTTTTGTCTTCTAAACGGAAAAACAAAAAGCATTCATTTATCACATATTCGACCCTCCTCATGAGCATAAATAAACAAATCTCGAGTCGTTTTTTTCATATTTTTATTTTTGTTTTAATCACACTTTGTTCTAATCCGCCAAATGGAAAAACAATAAAACCAAAATGGATAAACAGCTTGAATATTCGATCTCTACATGGGCGGGAATAAAACGCCCTTTTCCGCTGATTGGTCAACCAAAGATCAAGCCGCGCCATCAGTTCTTAGCTCCAGAATCAGCTCCGCGCAACAGAATATATAGTAGCTTATATCTATCCGATACATTTGTACAGATTATTACAGAGTTTATTGCAACTACATTTAATCTCGTTCTCATCAAACAGCCAGACTAATAAATGGCTCGACACAACCCGTACCAGGGCAAAGCCTAGACAGAGCTTTCTTCTGTGTACACATAAATTCGCGTGCCGTGAAATACTAATTTATCGTATTAAATATTAATTTACGTGGCATCTGCTCTCACAACTTGCCAAACTATTTGGCACACTTATTAGTCTACTTATTCAGCTGACCAACTCTTAAAATCTGTGTGCCGGAGGCTGCGCGCCGCACTGGACAGCGCGGAGAGAATGTACTGAAGCGCAGAGCAGAATCGATTCAAGGGTCAAGTCAAGTCATCTTCATTTATATAGCGCTTCTTACAATACAGATTGTTTCAAAGCAGCTTCACAGTAATAATAGGAAAATTAATAGACAGAGTTTGTTTTGGCTTTACAGCAGCTCTAAAGTTTATCGAGCTTAGGGGACGCTTAAATGACGCTTAAATTACACCTTTTTAACTGAAAACAGAACAAAAACAGAAACTTTTAATACGCTCTTGCCGTTCATTTACATGTTTAAGGGTAGACTATGAAATAACACTTTGAACAATAAAGCCAGAGATGAATACTTTATATTTATATTTATTGCCATTACTGTCATAAATTAATTAGTCAAATAAGGCTACCTTTTAAAATAGCTAGGCTATATCTTATTAAATATAGGCCTATGCCATCTTTAAATTTAAAATCTTAACTCCCTCGAGTCGGAAGTATCGCCGGCGATACCACCTCGGTTTTTTTCTTACCAGTGTGAAAGAGACTCAAAATACTCCATCAATGTTGCACATACAATTAAGAGTTATACACCATTTTAATCTGTGAAATATCTTCTTTTATTTGTGTACACTGAGATTAAAAACAAAATGTTGTGCTTTTTGTAAAATAAAGAAACCTAACGTGATGCGTGATCTGTCGTCTCCCTCTGTCGTCTCCCAAAGTCCAATCTGATCGTTCTCAGAAAATGAACTGTAACTTAGTGAATACTAATCACAAAAAAATTAGACTTATGCCTAAAGAAATGTTGAAATGTCAGGTTTTAAATTGTGTGCAAGTCAAATCGAAAACAAAAATTCTCTGTTTATGTAATCTGTATGAAAAGAGAGCCATGTCAGATGCCCGTGATTCAGCTCATTATCCGCTAATGCGGCCACGCCCACGGAGCGAGCGCTATTCAGACGCAAATTCTGAGGCAATACATGTATACATCATCTCAAAAAATGTTTATCTGTATGTTATGGGCATGATTAGCGATCTCTGGAAGCCTCTGTTAGTTCCTGGAAAGTCACATGGTATGCCTGTTCTTCTTTAGAGTAATTTGTGGACTAAAGGTGTACAGAGCGCCCTCCGGCTGCAAGTATGAATTGAAAACACAATATCCAGTGTTCATAGTGATGACAATAAATATTGAATAAATATTACTCCTCTGTATAGAACATTGACATAAACATGAGAATCCATCAATATTTCTCCAAATGTGCATGCTTTTAAGCTAAAAGGCTATATGAAATGCCATAGAGGTAACATGAATGTTCAGACGCTTTGCATCACAGAAATACATTTTATTTTAAAGTATATAATAGAAAACCATTATTTTAAATTGTAATAATATTTCACAGTATTGCTGTTTTTTCTGTATGTTTGATATACACCATGATGAGCTTGAGACATGTTCACAGAGGGTTTTTTCACATAGCCTACCTGACTGAAAGAGCTCATTGTTATGCAGGTCATTAGAGGTCATTATGCGAATCCTTTGTCTTCTCAGGTGTGAATCACAGCATTATTCATGATGATTCACATCTCCACGCATACTGTGTTTCTTGACAAAAAGTGTCTTACAAAATTTAAATATCTATATTGTTTTATATGAACGAGTAGGCAGGATAATTTTTACATAATTTTGAAGCAAAAACTCTAGTCTGCAACCTCCAATACCCAGAAGTCTTGTGAACACAGATTTAATATATTTTTTTTGGTCTTATTTCAGTGACTTAAGTTTTTTGTTTTTTCAAAAACCATGCATAAATGTTATTCCTTCAAAAAAAATGAACATGTACATACATGTTCCTCACATATTATGGTAGCCTAGTTTGTGCTGAATACAGTGTAATGACACTTTTGTCATTAAAAAGCACAAATGTCAGGGCATGTCAAAACTTCTCCAGGGCCCAAAAATCCTCAGACCCCAGAGGGTTAAATTTAGTCAATACAATTAGAGTTTGACACATTCACACAGCAGAGCAAATAATGCAATGACTTAATTTTCTGCTTTATACAAAATGCTTTGAATACAGAAATATTAAATAAATTACAAGATTAAACGAATATGAAATATCGCCAGTAGGTGGCAGCAAGTCACTGTGTTAATGAATGAGTCATTTTATTCAATCGATTCGCTCGAAACGCTGATTCATTCAGTATCATATTAAATTAATATTTAATACGATAAATTAGTATTTCACAGCACGCGAATGTATGTGTATACAGAAGAAAGCTCTGTCTAGACTTTGCCCTGGCACGGGTTGTGTCGAGCCATTTATTAGTCTGGCTGTTTGATGAGAACGAGATTAAATGTAGTTGCAATAAACTCTGTAATAATCCGTACAAATGTATTAGATAGATATAGGCCATACTATTCTGTTGCGCGGAGCTGAGTTCTGGAGCTAAGAACTGATGGCGCGGCTTGATCTTTGGTTGACCAATCAGCGGAAAGGGGCGTTTTATTCCCGCCCATGTAGAGATCGAATATTCAAGCTGTTTATCCATTTTGGTTTTATTGTTTTTCCATTTGGCAGATTAGAACAAAGTGCGATTAAAACAAAAACAAAAATATGAAAAAACGACTCGAGATTTGTTTATTTATGCTCATGAGGAGGGTCGAATATGTGATAAATGAATGCTTTCTTCGTTTTTCCGTTTATAGGACAAAAAGGAGAAAACAAATTATCCGAAGGTACACAGACCGTATAGCCAGAATTGTCAACTTTGTCTTTTTAACTGCAGAGACAATAAAAGCTAAACTGGAGTGGCAGTCTTTTTAGCTAAACATTCACAGCATCCAAAAATCAAATTAGAACCGGCTGAAATGTTTTGAAATCACTTTTCCCCTACCTGATTGAGAGAAAAAAAATCCAGTCTTTCACACAATCTGCCTGTGTCCATTTGAGTCTTTTCAAATAGCTCGTTAACGTTGGCCGGCAGAAGTGCGTCGCAGTGTTTGTCGTTGTTGAGTGGTAGAACATGAGCTGTTGGCACAACTTGCATCATACGTTTTTTGGATCATCTTTTACCATTTCAAAGTGCATCCAATTCTACACTTTAGATTTTCTTATCCCAGACATTGTTAAAGATTTAATCCCTGCCGCCAAGATGCTCCTCTGTTGGTCACGGATCATGGAAGTGAAACTTAAATCTGTCACATGGGTGGTTGGATTTATTCACGCACATTAAAAATATTTATTAAAAGCTTCTTTCTTTTCACATTTTTATTTACAGCATTAACATAATAGGTTGTATATTAACCTATTGGGAGAGAACCGGTACATCTATGTAAAATCAGATATTGAGCGCCCCCATATCTCGTTTCATAACACCTCTGCGAAGATTCGACTGTGAGGTTGGTAGTCGAATCAGGCTCCTCCTATCGAAGATTCGAATCGTCGACTATTCAGGGTCACCCCTAATTTATATAACGCTTTTTACAATGCAGATTATGTCAAAGCAGCTTTACAGTGATAACTGGCAAATAATTTGGGCTGTACAGCAGCTCTTAAAGAAAATGGTGTCATTGTCCATCTTAAATAAATTCAGTATTGTTTCATTCCGTTGTAACAATCACTAGATATTCATTTAGGTAATTTATCTATATATCAGCACTGGAGAAAACAGTGATGTCATCGTCCAGCTCAGTTCTGTTCACATACCATGGTGTCAGTGCAGGCGGATCAAAAACACTGTTGAATATCAAGTGTCCCCAACTAAGCAAGCCAAAGGCGACAGCGGCAAGGAACCCAAACTCCAACAGGTGACATCAGGTGACCAACATGCAACAAAAAAGGAGAAAAAAAACAGAGCTCAGTCAGGAGGCCAGATCTCCTCTGGCCAACAATAAACAGTGCTTGATTATGATTCAGGCAGCGTTACAGCTCATAAGTCCGATTGGGATCGCAACAGTCAAAATATTTAATCCAGTTCCATCTAGTTGAAGAACGCAGGCTAGTATAATTAGCCGCTGGGCTCTTTACCAGGTTTTGGTACCCGTGCCTACCTGTAGCCTAAGCTACAGCTGATGAAAGGCTCGCACACCCTGTCCATGTGCAGGACGATCCCCATGTACAACAGGGCATGTGTGTGAGTGACTTGAGTGCTTGAAAACAGCAGTCCACTAGATAGTGCACACGCGCCAAACGTGTTTTTCCACACTCATGGCCAAAGGACTATACTTTGAAAGGCTCACACACTCAACTGTGCGCGAGATGCAGCGAAACGTGGAAAATAAAGTATAAACAGGCCTTTATGCTGGTGGAATGGCAATCACGCCTGCCTATTTTAATTGGCCTAATTTGCACCAAAATCGGACAATGCAGATTAATTTAAAAATTCCCAAAAATCGGCCCGATATATCAGCCAGCTGATCAATTGGTCATCCTCCTATACAACACTATTTGTATACAGAAAAATGTATGTGTTCCATCTAATTCTGTGATGTGATCTTTTTTCCCTTGAAGGTTAAATGATTGTAACTTAACAGACAAAAGTTGTTCAGCTCTGGCTGCAGTTCTCAGATCAGATACCAATCTGAAAGAGCTGAACATGAACAATAATAATCTGCAGGATTCAGGAGTGAAGCTGCTCTGCACTGGACTGAAGAATTTAAAGTGTAAATTAGAGATACTGAGGTAAGTTGAGCCACAAGAGTCACATGACGAGAGTGAGGTGAAATGACTGACAGGACGATGCCTGAGGCAAAAGCACAAAAGAAGTTTTGTTAATAAAAGTTGCATTTCTTTGCTTAATATAAGTGAGTTTGTCTTTGTTTTATTGTAGTTGTGTTTTTCATTACAAAATAATAATGTACCACAAACTAAGCATTTGTTTCGAAATCCAAAGATCTTTTATTTATTTGTGTTACAATGCGGGTATACCATGTCATCGGTCCTATTTGTTTTGTTGATAAACATTTGATGTTTAATATACACTATATTGCCAAAAGTATTGGGACACCCCTCCAAATCATTGATTTCAGGTGTTCCAATCACTTCCATGGCCACAGGTGTATAAAATCAAGCACCTAGGCATGCTGACTGCTTCTACAAACATTCGTGAAAGAATGGTTCGCTCTCAGGAGCTCAGTGAATTCAAGCATACTGTGATAGGTTGCCACCTGTGCAATAAGTCCTCTGTGAAATTTCCTCACTACTAAATATTCCATGGTCCACTGTTAGTGGTATCGTAAAAAAATTGAAGCATTTGGGAACAACAGCAACTCAGACACGAAGTGGTAGGCCACGTAAAATCACAGAGCGGGGTCAGCGCATGCTGAGGCGCACAGTGTGCAGAAGTCGGCAACTTTCTGCAGAGTCAATAGCTACAAACCTCCAAACTTTGTTTGGCTTTCAGATTAGCTCAAGAACAGTGCATAGAGAGCATTGGATGCAGTGGTGTAAAGCACGCTGCCACTGGACTCTAGAGCAGTGGAGACGTGTTCTCTGGAGTGACTTGGCAATCCGATGGACGAGTCTGGGTTTGGCGGTTGCCAGGAGAACGGTACTTGCCTGACTGCATTGTGCCAAGTGTAAAGTTTGGTTGAGGGGGGATTATGGTGTGGGGTTGTTATTCAGGGGTTGGGCTTGGCCCCTTAGTTCCAGTGAAAGGAACTCTTAATGCTTCAGCATACCAAGACATTTTGGACAATTTCATGCTCCCAACTTTGTGGGAACAGTTTGAGGATGGCCCCTTCCTGTTCCAACATGACTGCGCACCAGTGCACAAAGCAAGATCCATAAAGACATGGATGAGCAAGTTTGGTGTGGAGGAACTTGACTGGCCTGCACAGAGTCCTGACCTCAAACCGATAGAACACCTTTGGTATGAATTAGAGCGGAGACTGCGAGCCAGGCCTTCTCGCCTTCTCTGCCTGACCTCACAAATGCGCTTCTAGAAGAATGGTCAAAAATTCCCATAAACACACTCCTAAACCTTGTGGAAAGCCTTCTCAGAAGAGTTGAGGCTGTTATAGCTGCAAAGGGTGGGCCAACTCCATATTAAACCCTACGGATTAAGAATGGGATGTCATTATAGTTCACGTGCACGTAAAGGTCCAAAACTTTTCGCAATATAGTGTGAGTTTGTCATTGTTCTATTTCATTGTTGATGTGTTTTGCTTTAAGAGTAAAATTAAGCATTCATTTTGTTCCAAGAAAAGGAAAGATCTAATGTTAAATTTCTAAATGGGCTCGGCGTACAAGACGCCGCCTGTGAGCTTCAGCTATGCGGGTGTTTGCATGTTTACTTCTGCTCACATTCTTTCAGTCTTAGCGACGTTCGCATTTAATGTAAGAAGAAACTTGTATATGAAACTTGGCTAGATATAATGAATGTTTTTTAAATTAAAGGTGGGATAAGTAGATTTTCAAAAAAAACTTTGTTGGACATTGTTGATATTTGAAATCAACCCAAACAAACCCACCCCTCTCTTCATTGCTCCGCCTCCAAAACTCACCCTCCAATCCTAACCACCTTGCTCTAAATTGGTCTCGAACCCTGGCATGTTCGCTGCTGGCAGGCGAGGCGAGTGCACTGACAATGATGCTAAACCACATTCTCTAGCGATCGTCAGTGTACAGTGGTTTACCTGCACAACTCTCACTAGCTGTATTGCTATCACTGTTACACACGCAATGTGAGAGTGGATGTCTGTTTATCACAGCTGACACGCAACAAAATGCTTCACAAAAAATAAAGCGCAGATGATGAACGAACGACAAGGAAGCACAAAAAATGAACGTACAGTACTCATGAGTAAATACAAACAGCACAGCAGCTCCAGACAATGACACTCAAACCTAGTGTTACTCACATGTGAAGTGGAGCCTCTGCATCTGTTTTCAGGCCTTCCCGCTTAGCTCTCTCCAGCTCTGTAAAGTCTTTCTAATATTAATGCAGGTCCTAAAGATCTTGCCCAGTCATAAACCTTCATTCCAGTGATATTCTTTTGAGCTCTTTTGTATTGTCTCATATCTCTTTCTGCAGTTTTTTTCTTACTCGTTCTGTCTTCTCGACCGTTATACACCCCCTAATGCTGATTGGTTACACGTTTGCTATTGGTGTCGACCCAACTAACTTCCAAACAGCGTTTTTCAAAATCTACTTACCCCACCTTTAAAGAGAAGATGGTAGTCTATCAGAGACAAAAGAAAACATCATTATTATATTGTGTACTTCTGCGGTAATTCATTGAGATACGCAGAGATTATCTTTCATTCTTTCTCCTGTTGTTTGCCTCCATATTCAGTTGTCAATTTTCGCAGCTAACTTTCAATACGTTTGTACAAAGAACAAAATAAAATTCACTTTAAGGATTTATATTGTTCAGGTTTAATTAATTAATCAGCTGAATGTTTTCATTCCTGTTCTAGACTCTCTAACTGCAGTGTAACAGAAGACGGTTATAAAGCTCTGGCTTCAGCTCTAAGATCAAATCCTTCACACCTGATAGAGCTGGATCTCACAGGAAATGATCCTGGACAATCAGGAGTGAAGGAGCTCAGTGATTTACTACAGGATCCAAACTGTCAACTGAAGACACTGAGGTGAGACAGGATGAAGTAATTAACAAAATTAGTTATATGCAAGCTAAAAAGTCATAAATATATTATATTAGTTATACAATAAGCTGGACAATTTACTGCATCAAAATGATCAAGATCAGATCAGATGCTGCGGGTTCTGACATGATGATGATAACCGTCAACACAATTTAGTTGTGGTACAAGCTACAAGTCAAATAGATATTATGGGTCAGTATATGTGCTATTCTGGAGTATGGTATACCTTGACAATTAACATGCACAATTTGGTTTTTGTGCACACTTCCCATTAAAAATTCTAGGTAATCTTTCAGGCAAATTGTTTTCTGAAAATTTTCCATCAAGCCCAGATTCACTGTATCTCTCTACAGCAGGTCTATGAGTCTCCTGATGTTCACAAACATGCAGTTTCACAAGCCAGTTTTCTCTGCTGATATTTCTCACACCTCCTGCTTAAAAGCCAGAAAGATCTTGAGTCCTTAACCCTCTGGGGTCTAAGGCTGATTTGGGGTCCTGAAATAGTTTTGACATGCCCTGACATTTGTGCTTTTTTCTTTTTCTTATAAACATATTAATGACAAAAGTCTCATTACACTGTATTCATTTTTAAATGAATAAGTCACTGAAATAAGGCTTTAAAACACATACTAATTTTTTTTTATTACAAGACTTTTGGGAACTGTATAAAACTGTAGATTTTAGTCTAGAATTTTTGCTTCAAAATGATGTGGAAATTATCCTGCCTACTGAGTCACTAAGACACTTTTTGTTTAGAAAGCCCAAATGTGTAGAGGTGTGAATTTTCATTAGTAATGCTGTGATTCTCACCTGAGGAGATTTAGACCCTGCCCCTAATGAGCCGTATAATGAGCCTTTTAGTCAGGAATGTGACTGAGTGAACTAAGAAAGAATGCAATAACAGTTGTTTGCAGTTTATTTAGAATATAGTTAACTATATAAATGAGAGTCAAAGACACATTTTGAGTACACAGTTATACCTGAAAATAAATCCTGTTCAAAGATATATGTAAACATCACATACCTGGCATTTGTTGTTAATAAGCACTGGAGAAAAAGAAGAAGGAAAAAAAAACTTTCCTGCTTCCAGTCAGTCATCTCAGTATCATATGCATGCAGCTCAATGTGTGCCAATATCTGGTCACTATGATTCTAAAGTCTGTGAGATAAAAGAAAAAAACCCTCTGTGAGCATGCTGATAACAGGATCATATCAGCTATTGTATTAATGTTAATATAATGTCCACTCTTAACAGAAAACATGATTTTTGTAATCTCATGGATGCACATATTATTGCACATCATGTGAAGAAAATTTTGTATAGGTCTATAATATTTTATATTACAGTACCAGTCAAAAGATTGGACACATTACTATTTTTAATGTTTTTGAAAGAAATGTCATGCTCATCAAGCCCGCATTTATTTGATCAAAAATACAGAAAAAAACAGCAATACTGTGAAATATTTTTACAATTTAAAATAATGGTGTTTTTAATGGTTAATACATTTTAAAATATAATATATTTATGTGATGCAAAGCTGAATTTTCATTATTCATTATGAACAAAAGCTTCATTTATATGGCACTAGACTATTTCACAGTAAACACTTCACAATCTGTTCAAAACATTTTATGTATTATATTTGTTATTGTAACGAGTCGTCACACAAAGTGGGATCCATATGCAGGCTTTATTAACAGATCTCGTAGTCAAACAGGCAGTGGTCAAACGGGCAAACAGGAATGGCAGGGAAAAGGCAGAATCGTAGTCTTACAACAGGCAGTAGATCAGGGGAGGCAGATAAGAATCACAAGTCCAGTAAACAGCAAATAGTCCAAGGGCAGGCAGCAGAGAATCGTTAACGGGGATTAAACAGGTTCAACAACAGGCAGACAGTCAGAATAAAGAACGCTCAGAAATGTACACCGTGGCAATACAAGACCTCGCAATGATAGCGAGGTTGAGTGTGGCTTAAATAGTCCAGGTAATGCACAGCAGCTGGGTGTGGCAGTCAGCGCCAAGGTACGGGGCTTGTGGGAAATGTAGTGCGTGTGTGAGAATGTGTGTCAGTATTCCGGCGAAGGCTCCCTCTGATGGCCAGAGGAGGGAATCACGGAGTTCGTCTCTGTGACAGTTATATTAAAAACCCTAAATGTTAATGTGCAGTTTAATACATTGCTAACACATTTTATTTCAATATTTATTACATATTTTAGTTGATTTCACTCATCTCAGTATAGCAATATAGTTTGGCATAGCCAATATGTCTACTAATGTAAGTTACGTGTAAACAAAACATGCAACTGCACCATTCATACAGAGACACAGAACATGCAAGATTTATATTAAAATTGTTTTTTTGCAGTTTGATATTCACAGACACTATATTGCAATTAGAATAAAGAACTTAAGAATAAAAAACTTACCATTCACAATCAACGGCTTGATCCTCGATCAAGATGAAATTGAAAGTGCTCTTCCTCTGAGGTAAATTCTACCAGAATTATTCCTCACTGCGTGAGGAATTATTCCTCACTCTCTCTTTTTCAAACAGATTACAGAGAATATTAGTTTTCGATTTGACTTACATGGTTTAAAACCTGACATTTCAACTTTTCTTTAGATATTTGTCTCATGTTTGTGTGATTAGCATTCACTAAGTTACAGTTCATTTTATGAGGACTATCAGAATGTACTTCATTGAGAAAGAGACTGCAGCTCACGCATCATGTTAGTTTTCTTTATTTTGCAAATAGCACAACATTTTTTTTTACTGTGAGTGTACACAAATAAAAGAAGACATTCTGTAGTTTCAACTTGTGTATTACTTTTGTATTACTCATACTCTGTATGAAAAAAATTAGTATTTTAAGTTGATTTTGCTGCTATGTAAAAAAAAATCCAGCAAAACACGCCAGCATGTTTCCCTACCCCTGAGTGTTAATTTCACACTCTGTATTCATACTGAAAATCATGATCTAGTGAGCTTTTGCCCTTCTGCTCTGTGGGTCATTTCTGTTCTTATGAGTTTGCTTTAGGACTGAGTGTTGCTCTAGTTTCTTTAAAATAATTCATACTTTTTCAAGTATTTGTATATTTATTTGTGTATTTAAATGTTCAAAGAAAAGTGTTACATCTAAATAACTGACTAGAGCTTGTCTTCAGAACAGTAATTAAGTTTTTTATTTTTGTAATGCAACAGACAGTTATTTCAGAACTGAATTGACTCTTCTGCAGGTTTTTGAGTGCTGCTGCAGATGAAGCCTGTCAGTATGTGAATACAGTTGTGGGTAAAAACCCGTTCCTCCTGAGAGAGCTGAATCTGAGTGGACATGAACTAGGAGACACACGAGTGAATCAGATCGCTGCTTTACTGCAGGATAAACACTGTCGACTCAACACACTGACGTGAGTATTGTTCATTTATTTAAAATAATATTTCCTGACGTATTTAAGATCAGAGGTCTTAGCGTCACATAGAGCCACAACAAAGTAATACAATTAAACAGGAAATTAAAAACACAATAAAAATGTGACATCAAGCTTTAAATATTTGTGTGTATAGTGTGCATATATTGTAAGTGTGTATATATTGATTGCTCTTTTTGAACATGACTGCCGAATGTGATCATGTTTACTGATTGCTGGTGTGTAACAACGTTTTTTTTTTTTTTGTGACATCAGAACTGTTTTTTAATTAAAACTGCTTTTAATTTAATGTTTGTATTTCAAAAAATGTAAAATGTCTCATTTTGGTGCAGCATATACTGCAGTGGTTCTCAAAGTGCACGTGCACCACTGCTGTATGCATTCCGTTGTTATATTTTATATTTATATTTTTCAATGATTCAATGACATTACAAATTGAAACTAATGAAGGTGTTTTTCATTGCACATTTTTCAATTTAAACATTTTTAGTGAAATAATTTGGTATAATTGTTTTTTTAAAGGTTTAAAGTGGTGCGTGACCAGAATAGTTTGAGAACCACTGATTTACTGTAACTTTTAATAATTCAACAAGTGCATTTTAAAAATCTGTTTTCAGTATCTGCCTATAATAAGATCCACCGAAGGTAAGTTCACTGAATGCAAGTGCAGCTTTATTCAAATAAACGTAAACAAAATTAAAATAACAAAGAAAGATTTGACTCGACTATGAAACATGAACATAAACCTCACCAACAGCAATTACAAAGTCAGACAAAAGACAATGATAAAATGAGGGCTATATATATACACACACACACACACACACACACACACACTAATAAGCAAACAAGAAACACCTGAACAAAATGAACCAATGAAAATGTGAAACATGAAACAAGGAACCAATCAGGATGGGGGTGCTTGAGATCTGCTTGGTTATAAACATTCTTCCAAATATCTTCCTTTTTGTTCAGCAGAACAAAGAAATTTATACAGGTTTGGATAGGGCTGGACGATATGACCTAAAATCAAAATCTCGATTAACTGATCATTTTACCTCAATTACGATTAATGAACTTTTAATGAACTTTTTTTTTTGGGGATATTTTTTCCTAATGAAAGACTTCATGTGATGTGGGAGCAAGTGTCTGTATGAGTGTTCCTGCGCGAGTGCGGTAGCTCAATATAACACACATCCGATTGTCTAAAATTGCTTGAATGTCCAAACTGGACGAGCCTTAAAACACATAAAACTGACAAAGTTTAATGAAGACGAAAGTGTGTGATGACTCGGCGAAATAACCAAAATAACCGGCATGGGAAAATTACGTCGGTTAGAGGTTCTGAATTTTGGTTTCAATTAATTTAAGATTAATCGTCCAGCCCTAGGTTTGGAACAACTTGAGAATGAGTAAATGATGACAGAATTTTCATTTTTGGGTGAACTATCCCTTTAAGGTTATTAAATGCTGTACTAGTATTGTCCGTCATTGGTTCATGTTAACTAATGTAGTTAATGTTGACAAATGAAAGATTATCGTAAAGTGTTAGCGAGTCGACAATGTGTCTGAAAACAACCAACATAAACACATTTGTCCCAGAGATCAAACCAAGGGTGACATTGACACGAAAGAACCTTAAAGATGATATGAAATGAATGTGTAAACTAACATAAATAGATTGATGATTTCAACCTTTGTATTGTTACAATGTCTGTAGTATATTTAAATGAACAATGTGTCGTCTTTCTCCATGTTACCTACACCTGGATATCCCTGTTTATTTGTCAGCAAAAGTCTGCTGGATGAAGCTAAACATGTTAGTTGATCTTTATAGATCTGAGTCATTGTCTTTTCTCTTTCTGTCTTCAGTCTGTATAAATGCAGTATTACAGAGAAACAGTGTGTCACCCTGACTTCAGCTCTGAAATCAAACCCGTCACACCTGAGAGAGCTGAACCTCAGTGGGAATAAAATAGAAAACACAGGAGTGAAGCACTTATGTGACGTACTGAAGGATTCACACTGTAAACTGGAGAGATTGAGGTCAGTAACATTCTTCACATACAAGAATCAAAATGATTAAAATCACTTTAACAGTTTAAACTAAAACACTTTATACTCAATATCTCACAATGAGTCTGAGTTCACATTATATTTGTGCAAACATTTTCATCTCTCTCTGTTTATTTTCTTATGAATATGACGTGATTTTAGCAAATAAAGAGTTCCCTTTCGTGGGAACTGTCGACGCTGTGTATAACGCATTGGGAACCTTCTGCGTGATAACGTCTTTGAAGCACTCATGTATCTAACCAATCGCGTAGCGAGACGTCAGAGGCGGGTGACGTCACGGACCAGGAAACTATAAAGCATACCCGGATGCAGAGATCGCTAGCTTCTGTTGTCTTCAGCAAGCACTCTATGTTATCTTGTGTGTCTTATTTGGTGTTGTTTGTCTACCATCCGTTATTCGAAAGAGAAGATCTTTTCGTCTGAGGACAAGAGTTTCAGTTGCACAACACATATATACATATATATATATATAAGACACGAAAAATGGCGGAGAAACAGCAACATTTTGTCAAATGTGTTCATCCCTGTGACAGATTCTCAACACCTGGGGATACACATGAAATGTGTGTTGTTTGTCTGGGGGTTGAGCACGCACAGGCAGCTCTCGAGGGGGCTGTCTGTGTGCACTGCGACAAGCTCACCCTCAGAGTATTAAGATCACGCCGGGCACTCTTTGATAGAGAGGGTGCCTTGGCTGGTGTTCCCCGCAGATCGGGTCCCGCTGCTGCCGAGGCACAGCGCAGACTTCATTCGTGGGGTTCACAAATGGAGCTGGCAGAGGGGTTTGAGACGGGCCCAGCCTTATCTCAGCCCTCACCTGCCAGATCCAGTGTCTCTCCTCTGGTGGTGGAAGCACGCGCTGCGGTTTCTTCCCCCCGGAGAGAGACACCGGCGCTTCACCTCTCTTCCTCTGAGGAGGTTGATGTGGTGAGCGTCGAGGCTGGGGAGGAGGACCCGCCATCCTCTTCCCCAGCATATGAGGAGCTCTTGGAGGTGGTGACCAGGGCTGTGGATAAGTTAAAGATCGATTGGCCAGTAGAGAAGGCAGAAATGAAACCAAAAAGTAAACTTGATGAACGGTTTCTCCCTGGCCGGTCACTACCCCAGCGTCGATATGGGGCGATGCCTCGGGTAGAGGAGACGCTCGCGAGCTATCTCTCGCTCGAGTCCGCATCGTCCCTAAAAACCCCGACGCTGCCCACTAAGCCCCTAAAGACAACATCGGGCTTGGTGGGCAAAGCTTATGCGGCAGCGGGTCAGGCAGCAGCATGCTTACACACAATGTCACTGCTGCAAGCATATCAAGCCGACCTGCTGGGGGAGATTGATGAAAGCGGGGAGGCCACATTCGAGTGCATCCAGGAACTTAGAAAAGCGACAGACCTGGTTCTCCGTGCCACCAAAGAGACGGCCAAATCAGTAGGCCGTTCTATGGCAGCCTTGGTGGCCACGGAGAGGCACTTGTGGCTGAACCTCTCGGACATAAGGGACAGAGACAAAACTGCCCTTATGGACACGCCGCTGTCTCCTGTGGGCCTGTTTGGCGACGCTGTAACATCAGTTGTCGACAGGTTCCAGGAGACCAAGAAACAATCTGCGACGTTCCAGAGGTTCCTCCCCCGCCGTTCAAAAATTCCCCCCGAGGCTGCTGAGCGGGAGCAGCCTCGGCCGTCCACGAGCTCCTCCGCGCACCACAGAGTGCAGCAAAAGATCAGTGTGGCCACCCGTACTCCCCCGCAGAAAACCTGGGGATCGGGGCGGTCTACACAGCAGAAGCCTTCGAGGGGTAAAACGGACCTGCGGGCCGTTATTATCGCCAAGAAGGCTTCAAAGCGGTCCTGACATCTGTGGGTCAGGACCCATGAGGGCGGCCCCCTCCGGAGGGAGCCTGGTGTTAGGATATCTGGCACCCGCTTCCCTATCTTCCCACCCGCTTCCGGCGCCCTCAGGGGACCGTTGTGCTAACCCTGCCACCAGTGTGCGTCAGGGCGCAGCGGTCTCCACCGACCCTCCGAGGAGGGCCGGTCACCACTTGATTCGGCTGTCTTCTGCCGGTGCGCCGCTTCAGAGAGTCGAATCAAGTGCTCAAAAAACACCAGAGGCCAGTCTCGAGAGACTGGTTCCCTTAGTAGATTTTATGGCAGAATGGAAACTTCTACCGAATATATCGAAATGGGTGCTGCTCATCATAGAAAAGGGTTACAGAATTCAGTTCGGGTCTCGCCCGCCCAGGTTCAACGGGGTTCTTCCCACAGTGGTGACCCCCGAGCAGTCTCTGGTGATGGAACGAGAGGTTATGACACTTTTGCAAAAAGGAGCTATAGAAAGGGTTCTTCCTCCCAGCAAGCTGTCAGGCTTTTACAGCCGCTACTTCATTGTTCCAAAGAAGGATGGGGGACTACGTCCTATCATAGATTTACATGTGCTAAATCGCTCTATACAAAAGCTAAAATTCAAGATGCTTACACTCAAACAGATTATCCCACAGATCAGGTCCGAGGACTGGTTTTTGGCGATAGACCTAAAAGATGCGTACTTTCATGTGTCCATCCATCCTTCTCACAGGAAGTTCCTCAGGTTTGCTTTCGGGGGCGAAGCCTACCAATACAGGGTTCTTCCGTTCGGCCTGTCATTATCACCCCGCACATTCACGAAGTGCGTGGATGCAGCTCTGGCTCCACTGAGACTCCAGGGCATCCGCGTACTGAATTATATCGACGATTGGTTGATTCTAGTTCAATCAGAGCAACTAGCAGTTCAGCATCGAGATGCTGTTCTGTCCCACATGAAAAGGCTTGGGCTGAGGCTCAATGCCAAAAAGAGTGTGCTAGTTCCGGCTCAGACTACCACTTATCTAGGTGTAGTCTGGGACTCCACTACGATGCGGGCACATCTGTCCCCTGCTCGTGTGAGTTCCATTCTCGCAGCCGTGAAAGGGGTGAAATTAGGCCAGTCTCTCACTGTAAAACAGTTCCAGAAACTGTTGGGTCTGATGGCAGCTGCGTCCAACGTGATGCCTTTTGGCCTTCTGCACATGAGACCCTTACAGTGGTGGCTCAGGACCAGGGGGTTTTCTCCGAGGGGAAATCCTTTTCGCATGATCAAAGTCACGCGGCGATGCCTTCGTGCTCTGGCCATGTGGAAAAATCCCTGGTTCCTGTCCCAGGGACCTGTGCTGGGGACTTCTGGTCGTCGTGTAATGCTTACGACAGATGCTTCCCTCACGGGCTGGGGGGCGATCATGAGTGGTCGCTCAGCTCAGGGTTTATGGGAGGACCATCAGCTCTCCTGGCACATAAATTGGCTGGAGATGATGGCGGTGTTTCTAGCATTGAAACACTTCCTCCCAGACCTGAGAGACCACCATGTGTTGGTCCGCACGGACAACATGTCAGTGGTCTCATACATAAACCATCAGGGGGGTCTGCGGTCTCGCCAACTATATTACTTGGCCCGTCGGATCCTCCTGTGGTCCCTAGGGAAGCTGCTCTCGTTAAGGGCAGCTTACATCCCGGGGTATCAAAACGTGGGAGCAGACGCCCTGTCGAGGCAGGGGCCGAGGCCCGGGGAGTGGAGACTCCACCCAGAAGTGGTGGATCTCATATGGAAAAATTTCGGTCAAGTGGAAGTCGACCTGTTTGCTTCGGGAGAATCAACCCAGTGTCCACTCTGGTACTCCCTAACACACCCAGCACCTCTGGGTCTGGATGCCATGGTGCAGACGTGGCCGAGGCTACGTCTGTACGCATTTCCCCCGTTCGCTCTGCTCCCAGGAGTTCTGGAGAAAGTACGCCAGGAGGGGGCCAGCCTAATACTGGTAGCCCCGTTCTGGCCAACCAGGATATGGTTCTCGGACTTAGTGTCCCTATTAGACGGCTCCCCAATGGAGCTTCCCCTCAGACAGGATCTCCTGTCGCAAGCGGGCGGCACGATAATACATCCTCGCCCAGAACTGTGGAAGCTATGGGCCTGGCCTCTGAGGGGGCCAGGTTCATAGACGCTGGTCTCCCAACTGAGGTTGTGGAGACCATCCTTAACTCCAGAGCTCCCTCCACGAGGAAGCTGTATTCCTATAAATGGAATTTATTTTCTACTTGGTGTAGACGAAATAATACGGACCCTGTCCACTCTTCTATAAGCTTCGTGCTAAGATTCCTCCAAGAAAAGTTCTCGGAGGGCCTATCTCCTTCAACCTTGAAGGTTTATGTTGCGGCTATCTCAGCCTATCACGCTCCTCTTGAGGGGGATTCCTCGGTAGGACGAGACTCCCTCGTTACACGCTTCCTCCGTGGTACACTGAGGTTGAGGCCTCCAGTGCGCACAAGGGTTCCGGCCTGGGACTTGGCCATGGTATTGCAAGGGTTAGCTGAGGCTCCCTTCGAACCATTAGAGGAGGTTCCAGAAAAGTTCCTCACTCTGAAAACTATTTTCTTACTTGCTATCACTTCTCTGAAGAGGACAGGAGACTTACAAGCACTTTCAGTTGCTCCATCTTACCTGGAATTTGCCCCAGGAATGGTGAAGGCATTCCTTCATGCTAGGCCTGGCTATGTGCCGAAAGGTCCCCACCAATGTCCCAGGTCCCATTGTGCTCCAGGCCTTCTATCCTCCTCCCTTCGAGACTTCGGATCAGGAAAAACTGAATCTGCTCTGCCCAGTGAGGGCTTTGGATGCGTATGTCCACAGAGCTGCCCTGTGGCGAAAGTCAGATCAATTATTTGTCTGTTATGGGTCCCCTAAGAAAGGGGGCCCAGCATCTAAGCAGAGGATGAGCAAGTGGGTGGTCGAGGCCATCTCACTTGCATATGAAGCGGCCGGACAGCCTTCTCCATTGAATGTCCGCGCCCACTCTACCAGGGGTATGGCGGCATCAAAGGCTCTGATGTCTGGTATTTCCATTAATGATATCTGTGATGCAGCTGGATGGTCATGCCAGCACACATTTATCAGGTTTTATAACCTTGATGTTGGCTCCACTCCGGGGTCTTCTATTCTGTCAAGCTAACATTGGCAAGTACTTGAAGCTACGGCACAGTTGGGATTGCGTTCCCAATGCGTTATACACAGCGTCGACAGTTCCCACGAAAGGGAACATCTCAGGTTACAGATGTAACCCTGGTTCCCTGAGTAGGGAACGAGACGCTGCGTCTCCTGCCGTACCCCCAGCATACTTGCGAGTGCTTGCTTCAGACTTATCCCAGAAGCTAGCGATCTCTGCATCCGGGTATGCTTTATAGTTTCCTGGTCCGTGACGTCACCCGCCTCTGACGTCTCGCTACGCGATTGGTTAGATACATGAGTGCTTCAATGACGTTATCACGCAGAAGGTTCCCAATGCGTTATACGCAGCATCTCGTTCCCTACTCAGGGACCAGGGTTACATCTGTAACCTGAGACGTTTTCTTTTCTTCTGTTTTATTTTCTACTCTCTCTCTCTCTCTCTGCTAATGTAGGTTAATATCCTGTTATCTGACAGATGAAGGTTGTTCTGCTCTGACTTCAGCTCTGAAATCAAACCCATCACACCTGAGAGAGCTGAACCTGAGATGGAATAAACTAGGAGACTCTGGAGTGAAAAACCTCAGTGATCTACTGATGAACCCACAATTCAAGCTGGAGAAACTAGAGTTAGTATCATTATATTGTATTTACTGTTTAGTTTGTTTTAAGGCAACAGGGCACAAGTCATCATTTGTAGCGCTGCATCTCCATCTGAAGAAAGATTCAGAAATGGTATTAGTTATGTATATTAGTAAAAAAAAAAAAAAAAAAAACATTAAACTTTGAAGCTTTTTAAACTTTGTGGCTGTAAAATAGTTTCATATGCTGGAATCTGACAAATCTTTGCTGTGAAACAAGACAGAAGTGAGAACAGACTAAAAAACAGTGTAAAAAATTGTCATGAATGGCTGGTTGTAATGAAGCTCATGATGATGGAGAATACAATAACACTGTCTTTAATCACAAATCTAACATGTAGAGGAGATAAAACACAACCACTTCAACATAAACGACAGAACAATGAACAGACAGAACTAAGAGTTTAAATACACAGACAGAGTAATCAAGATAAAACAGAACAGCTGCAGGAACTAATTAACAACCAAGAACACTAACTAGGGAACACACACAGGCAGCAACACCATGATAATAAAACACAACAAAACTGTTACACAAATAGATTATTCTGAAATGTTACATTTATACTGAACTAATGGTACTTTTCACTAAATCTTCTTTTATTAAACAAAATGTGTATTTAGAGATTGTAAATTACACTCTAAAATGACTTAGCTAATAATTGATTCATGTATAAGATTTTGTAGTGAACAGCACATTCCAGGGCCCAGTTTATGGCCGGGCCCCTCTCTGTCCATAACAGCGGACAAAGGTTTGCTACATTTTGATTGGATCTTGGTGGACTAACACAAACAAACTGTCCAACGCCATCAGATAAAGATGTAAGGACAACATCCAGACACCTCTTAAAGGGCAAGAAGAAGACCTCTTGTACCAAGCCTGGGAAGGACAGGACTTCTCATTGGTCCACAGGCAGTTTCTGCCCTTCGCCCATCTAGAGACTACTTCCTAAGGTTGGCCACAGTCTGCCATAAAAATTCCTCGGGACCTCAGCAGCAATGGGTGAAACAAAGAGAGATCACAAAGATCCATCCAAATCCATTCAAAACTGTTTGAAAACCTTAGAACTGATGCAAACTACACATCCATTTCATACTTATTCACAGAAATAAGTATTCTCAGTGACAGCTATTTGTAATGCAACATCAGACACAAATTCAGCTGTTAATGTACAATTGAATGAATGCATGACAGTTCAATCTTCTTCCATCATGTTTAGTCTCTATGTTTAGAATATTGCCAAAGGTATTCTGGTGGTGGTTTGGAAAGTGAGAAATGCATTGGTAAACTTTAAAGACACTGTAAAGACTTCCAACTTTGTGCTTTATGCAAATGAGTTCCACAGGGGAAAGAAGGGTGAGCCACACTGTGTGTGTCCCCTTTGATGCCAGCAGCCAATCACAGCACTCGAATGTAGAAGCGCCAAAATGCAATCTCCTCCTCATCGGAAAGGGATAAAGGTACCTTTCAACAGACACTCCTTGTTCTGAGTCTGCCCTTCAAAGGGGGAAGACATAACAGATATACAGTTCAGGGTCTCAACTCTGTAAGGAGTGAGACATTAACAGATATACCGTTTTGAGTCCCAGCTTGCAAAGCTGAGATTCTAACAGATACAACCCCGTTCTGAGATTGTCCTGTACGGGGATAGACATCGACAGATACATTCTCGTTCTGAACCTCCAGAGAGACAACAACAGATCCCATGATCTGAGTCTACAGCTTGTGAGGCAGCAACAGAGATGACCACGTTCTGAGCCTCCAGCCAGTGAGGAAAGAGACATTAACAAACACTACGTTCAGAGTTTCCGTCCAGTAACGACATCTGCAACAAGGTTAAGCTCAGGAGAGCAAACCTTTACACCAAGGTACCTTCGTCTGCGTGTTCCAGATTGTCAAGGACCTTCTGCACCTACACCAGGGCCTCATCTGCGTGTTCCAGATTTTAGGACCCTTTGGTGCTCCAGGAGATCAGCATCCCACAGAGCTTCGTGTTTAAGACTGTTGAAACAGATTCTGGCTCCTCTCCCCACTGCATTGTCACCCAGCACAACCAGTGGAAGACGTCACCATCATCGGACTCAACCATGTGGAACGTAAATATCACTTAACCAAACCTCTTTCCAGAGACCTTGGCATTGTTGTATATTATCAGTATATAATTTCCTAATTCCCATTAGATGTAATATAGCTGATGTTAGTTAATAACAAATAATCTTTCGTTTATTTGTTTAGTGCATAATAAGGTTCTCCACCTTATTATTTTCAGAGAAACAGTTTATCTTTCCATAAGATAACGTAACTCTTCCATAGCCACACCAACTTAATCACTTGTATTTTATGTATCTTATGCACTTTATTCCTTTATCATTCATAGTATTTATTTAGTAGTTGTGTTAGTTATTCTTGTTTATCTTTTTGTTAATAAATTTTATTTTATTACACTTGTGTCTTCCTTGTGCTGATAATACAGAAGAGGCTCTACAAGTTAGCAATCTCACCAATCTTTCAAATAAATCAGCTGACCACTTTACATTAATTCTAAATGAATGAAAAGCCCCTGTTGAGAGTGTTCTCATACTGCCAAGGTAAAAGACCTTGACTGGTACCCTGAACTAGGAGAAGGGGGAAGTGGTCATCTGATGTACTCATAACCACACCTTAAGAGACGTGTGATCCAAAAATCACAACGTCAGCGGTGATGCGAGTACCATTCCCTATTTTACTTCACGTCCTTGGATGGGCAAAAGTAAAAATCACTACAATTTTCTTGCATTAAAAAAAAAAGTGAAAATAGACCATTTAAATTTTCATTTTCTATTGTTTTTTATATTGATCCTATATATTAAACTACAGTGATAAATTAACTTAATTTTGGGAGTGAGGATGGATCCAGACTTGGATTGTAACTAGTATCCTCAAATGCTCCTGTCTTGGTTTGTTCGTTTATATCATTAAGTTTCCATGTTTTTGCTGGTTTATTAGTGATTGTATGACATTTATTCATGATTCATTTAACTCGCACATGAACTGAACATGGATTTGAGTCATTTTCTCTTTCTGTCTTCAGTCTGAGTGGATGCAGTATTACAGAGAAACAGTGTGTCATCCTGACTTCAGCTCTGAAATCAAACCCGTCACACCTGAGAGAGCTGAACCTCAGTGGGAATAAAATAGAAAACACAGGAGTGAAGCACTTATGTGACGTACTGAAGGATTCACACTGTAAACTGGAGAGTTTGAGGTCAGTAACATTCTTCACATACAAGAATCAAAATGAAAATCACTTTAAAATCACTTCAACAGTTTAAACTAAAACACTTTATACTCAATATCTCACAATGAGTCTGGACTTTAATTAGGCCACTCCCAAACTTTAATTTTCAGATTTTTTTTTGTAATTTTCAGGTTGCTTGTTGTGGATCATTCAGATCAAAGACTTCTACAGCTAGGCCTGTTGTGATAATTAAATAACCGTCTGTCTGATCGCGGTTGTTTGATCTAACCGCAGTTGTCTGAAACAACCGCGGTTAGATCAAACAACTGTGATCAGACGGTTAATTAATAACGATTATTCATATATTTATTATTATTATTCATTAGTCATTTAAAGCCATTCCATAGCTTAATGTGAGGGACAGAAGAATATTTACATTGTTAAAATAAAGTTCACGGAAACTCATCTTCCCTCTGCTGAATGAATAATTCTCCATTTAGCATTCAAACAGCGCTCCTCATCTGGTTATGACGGTCAGCATGGTAAAACTCTCTCCAATATAATATATTCCCATTATATTGCTTATAAAGGGCTGTGGATTTGCATAAAATGACTTTATATTGCTGTTTCTAAATGATGTACTCGCTACCAGGTGTCTGTTAGATCACACAAGGACTATGAATTGGCATCAAACGCACAATAACTATTTTAAAACTGTGAAGAAACAAATTATCTATAAACTGTTGGACAGATATACACTAGGATTTGTGCGCTCGACATTTCTTTGCTTTGTGATGTGAACTTTTCAATGCGCATTTGCGCAGCGCTGCGCACTGTGACACCGTTCTGCACCGGGATGTGCATAAGTGGTTTGTGCCATTCTGTTTTGAAGTGTTTCAAATTAAAAGCCTTGTTATTAAAATCTTGTTTTGTCGTATCTATCATATGTTGTTGTTGCCCCATTAAAAAGCTGCACAATACATTTAAAATAAGCATCTTCTAATGTTATATTATTTACACCGCGTTCCAAATTATTATGCAAGTGACATATCAGTAAGATTTCAGTACAATAAACATTCAGATTTTAGTCTTTCTAAGAAAATATTTGTTTATTTATCCATGTCTTTTTAGATAACTGGTATCAATCTCAGACAAAATAATTTGTCAGGTCTATGGAAACCCTACTTAGAGGTTGTTCCATGTTATTATGCAAGTCACAGTTCTCATGCAATATGGGGAGGAAGAAAGATCTTTCTGAAGATAAAAAGCATGAAATGGTGCAATGTTGTGTAAAAGGCGTGAAAACTGAATGGATATTATCGAATTATCATTAGATTTGTGAGTGATTTAGAGCACAGCAGAACTCGATCAGATAAAGGCTTATTAAAGAAAGTTCCTGTCAAAAAATTAATTGTATTAAAAGGGCAGCTATAAAAAAAGCCAGTGTTGAGCAGAAAACAGGTATTTGAAGTTGCTGGTGTCTCTGGAGTCTCAAGAAGCTCTTCTCCATGCAGGCTGGCAGTAAATGCAATTGGCATAACTGCAATTATTTTTCAGACGATTAATCGTCAGCCAGATTTCATAATCGCGACAGGCCTATTCACAGCGGTAGTTTTAGATAATTGAAACCTTGAAAGTGATGTTGATGTCTAACATATTAAAGTTTGCTGTGCCTTTTGTTTGCCTCCATATTCAGTTGTCAGTTTTTGCAACTAAATTTCAATACATTTGTACAAAGAACAAAATCAAATTCATTTTGAGGATTTATATTGTTCAGGTTTAACTGATTAATCAGCTGAATGTTTTCATTTGTGTTCTAGACTCTTTAACTGCAGTGTAACAGAAGAAGGTTATAAAGCTCTGGCTTCAGCTCTGAGATCAAACCCTTCACACCTGATAGAGCTGGATCTCACAGGAAATGATCATGGACAATCAGGAGTGAAGGAGCTCAATGATTTACTACAGGATCCAAACTGTCAATTGAAGGCACTGAGGTGAGACGGGATGAAATAATCAACAAAATTAGGAATATGCAGGCTAAATAGTCATAACAAATATATTATTTTAGTTATACAATAAGCCGGAAAATTTGTTGCATCAAAATGATCAAGATCAGATCAGATGCTGCGGGTTCTGAAGCTACAGGTCAAATAGACATTATGGGTCAGTATATGTGCTATTCGGGGGTATGGTATACCTTGACAATTAACATGCACAATTTAATTTTTTTGTTTTTTTTGCACACCTCTCATTAAAAATTCTAGGTAATCTCTCAGTCAAATTGTTTTCTGAACACAGTTGTTTTCCATCAAGCCCAGATTCACTGTATCTCTCTACAGCAGGTCTATGAGTCTTCAGATGTTCACAAACATGCAGTTTCACCAGCCAGATCCCTTTTGATACTTCACTTGTACTGCGTCTTGCTAGACCCTACGGGGAAACTTCTTTTTTTCCAATAACTGAAGCCTTATTCAATCATGCAGTGAAACTGCATGGCCATTGGTTCATGCAGTTGGAATAAAACAAACCTGTGACGGTGCGGCAGAGCTGCGCGAGCCTATGGCGAAGAGGCCCGCCAGAATGGGCGGGGCAACTGGCTATATAAGTGGGCATTTCACATAGGATCTCTGATTCATTCTCCTTCGGCAACGACGATCACTTCTCTTTGCTGGAACTATGAGACTTGAAGCCGCACCGACTCGAGCAACTTACACAGCAACTTCTCTCTCTCTCTCTCTCGTCGGTTTGATCGCCAATCAGTGTGCTGCTCTCCAGCATCCGGATCAGCTCACCGCTCTGAAGCAGCACTGATCAGTGCACCGCTCATGAGCCGCCTTCAGCGCCTGTGTCAGCCCCTGCCGCTATTTGGCAAGTTTAAAAGAGATTATTTCTGAGCAAATTTCTGCAAAATTGTTGCAAATGTCACGCCGCACATGTGGCTCGTACAGGGCACTCCTTCACGCTGATGACGGCACATTGAGTGTGTTTCATGTCTGGGGAAATCCCGAACTGAAACCGCACTCACTGAGATGAGCTGCTCTCACTGCGAGAGCATGAGTCTTGCCTCTCTGTGCTCGCGGATCGCTTTCTTTTCAGAGAATGGCTCCGCCCCTCATGCCCTCCTGTTTTCTTCCTCCCAGGAAGCCCAAGATAGCACTGGATCCGGCGCCTCATAAGTCGGAAGGACAGGAAGAGGAGGGGGGTAACCCTCCAAACAGCCTCGTTTGTGCCCCCAGACACCCCGTTCAGTTCCGGGTGCTGGAGACAATATGTTTGTTGCAAGCCTGTGCTTGTTCTAGTGCCTGTGCAACTAACCGCTGTGATAGCGGACAAAATAAAACACAAACATACTCAAAAAGAGGCACTTTTCCTCTTCCAGTTATTGTGAGCACCGGGTCCCCTCGCAGCGACCCGTCGCTCTAACCAATTCAAACCCTTGTCACACAGGTCGAGGCCTGGTAGGCCATCCCCGGAGTGTCAAAATGGGTTTTGGGGACAATAAAGCGAGGTTATGTACTTCAGTTCACTCAAAAAACCCCGCGCTTCAGCGGCGTGCTTCCTACCTCAGTGGGGAGTGAGAACGCTCGTGTCCTGCGCTCCGAGGTGATCAATTTGCTGGCAAAAGGAGCCATAGAGAAAGTTCCGCCAGCTCAGAGTGAGTCAGGCTTCTACAGCCATTACTTCCTCTGCTTCTGAATTGCGCCCTTGTGAAGTGTTCATTGAAGCAGACCATGAATGACAACGTTGAAGCAGATCCTCTCACAGATACACCCAGGGGACTGGTTCTTTTCTCCGGATCTGAAAAACGCCTTCTTTTACATCCAGATAGCCACCCATAACAAGTGCTTCTTGAGATTCGCCTTTGAGGGAGTGGTATATCAATATATGGTCCTCCAATTTGGGCTGTCCCTAGCTCCTTGTACATTCACAAAGTGTATGGACGTGGCTCTCTCCCCTCTGAGACAGATGGGAATCCGCATTCTGAACTACCTCGACGACTGGCTCGTCTTAGCCTAGTCGGAGGCCGAGCTAATGTTCTGAAATTCATTGCCAGAGCGCTTTCTGGCAATACAGCAGCTTGCGGCCACCTTCACGGTTGGAACCTCTCTACCGCTCAGAGTGTTTTTGAGAATGCTAGGCCTTATGGCCTCTGCGTCTCCGGTGCTACAGCTGGGCCAACTTCGCATGCAGCCTCTTACAGTACTGGCTGAAACCTCGAGTCCCATCCCATGTTTGGCGTTGCAGACGCTTACGTATCAAGGTGAACCAGGCCTGTGTTGCGGCCCTGGCCCCTTGGAAGAACCTTGGAAGGCCCTAGGGATGTTACACAGGAGGAAGGTCATCTTCACAGATGTATCCAACACAGGCTGGGGAGCCCTGTGTGACGGCGGACCAGCCTTAGGCGTTTGGTCAAACGAGTAAAGCAGGGTGCGCATCAACTGCCTAGAAATACTGGCAGTCTGGCAGAATTCAGACTTTTCTGCTACACCTGGAGGGACACCACATCCTAGTCCACTCGGACAACATGACGATGGTGTCCTACATAAATTGCCAGGGCAATTCTCCTCCATCCACCTCTTCACTCTAGTGGAGAGCCTCTTAGATTGGGCACAGTGCAGCCTGTGTTCACTGAGGGCAAAATATGCCCAAAAAATGCTTTGCAGGCTCAGGTTCTTTCTGCATAACTGCCTCTCAGAGTTTGACTCCCTGGAAACCATGCTCCTGCCTGGTGGCAGGACCTGTTTTGGCAGAGTTTGACCATAACTTGAACTTGCTAGAATCCACAATGACTCTGGCTATCCCAATTCGTTAGTTTAGCTTCCTGCATGCTCTCTATCCTCTCTGAATACCTAGGCTGTGCGAAGTTTCTAGAACGATTATTTAGGGCCAGGCTTAATCTCTGCAAGCTTAGCCCGTTTTTGCCTACTATAGGCCCCAACTGGGTCCCTGGCTAGTGGCTAGCCTTGGGCCCTACAGGCGCTTAGGACTAATTACTTATTAGTCGTTCCTCTACCATAGCACTGTTTGATTGTACTGGTTCCCCGTAGCATCTAGCAAGACGCAGTATGAGAAGAGTAAGTATCGAAAGGGAATATACTCGGTTACTAACGTAACCTCGGTTCCTAGAGATATGGGAACGAGTACTGCATTGCCAACCGTGCTATGTTGCTGCACGACTCTGGTCTTCATTTCAGTCTAAATAAACCAGAGATCCTATGCGAAGTGCCCGCTTATATATCCAGATACCCCGCCCATTCTGGTGGGCTCTGGCGGGCTTCTTCACGATAGGCTCGCGCAGCTCCGCCGTGCCGTTATTAGTTTTATTTATAACTGCACAAACCAATGGCCGTGCAGTTTCACTGTCAGTTTCACCCCTCGTAGCTTCTAGCAAGACACCACCCCCTGCAAAAGAATTTATAATCAAATTACTAAGCAACCACTGACAGGAATAACACAAAATAGGTATTATTTTAAAGCTTATAAACTCAGCTTTTTGATGCATCCAACCATTTAGTTCAACTCTTAACAGAGTGTACCGCCCACAGGCGCCACCTGGCTATAAAAAAATTAATAATCATGTTTTTCAAAACTCCTGCCTAGATCATCACAAAATAGGTGTCATTTGTCTGAACTTTACAATGAATGTAGCCATTTTGATAATCCCCTAAGTACTGCTGAGTTATTTGCTGAAAAATAATTTAAAAAAAAAATGATAGTACAAATTTTTTTTTTTCAAAAATTATGTCCAATGTGTCAAAAGCATCATACATCTCAGATAATCATGTGTTATATGTCATTTGAAAGGTCTTACAGAGTAAAATACAATGAGTATAATTGTTTTGGGCTTTGACTAAACTTGAGCGAGTTTTTGTACGTGAAGCCCTGCAAGACCCAAATGTAAATAATAAACTGATGCCATTTATTGGACACCATTATTTACAGCAGATTCTCACGATTAAAATGAGTCCAACATCAGCATAATCCAATAAGCCGATCATGAAATATTGCTCACGCAATTACGACACATAAAACACCACAGGCGCACAAATGCTAACTAAAACTAAAATGTAGTTATCACTTGGCATTTCCACTGATAACTTTATGAAACATGCATAGATTGTAGAAAATGGCACAACATTACTTACAGTGGATGCTCCTGATTGAAATGAGTCCAAGATCAACATAATCCAATAAGATGATCACAAGTTACTCCACGTGAAAGAACGATTTTAAAAATGCCCATCAGGGGGTGCCAATGGATAAACCTTGAAAGGCTACCTTGGTTCTAAATGCTATAACTTTTGATCTCTTTATGCGATCACCAAAAAATCTGATCCAGACACGGCTCACATATAGAGGAACATCACTAAAAAATTGTCCTCCTAGCTTATTTGCATCCAATCGTTATTGCATGCAAATATGAAATATATGTAAAATTTCTCTTCAGCAAACTTTTATTTTTTGATTTATCAGCAGTTAATCAGCATGAGAATGTCCTATTTGTTTTTTATTATTTTTTTTTTTTAAATTTAAAAAGTTTCCTTTCAAACAATACCAACCTTTTGACTCTCCTTGCTATAGTTTTGGAGTTTTTATTTTTTTGTGTTACTCAGAAAAATAAATAAATAAATGAAAATACCCTCAGGGCTTAAGGGGTTAAATATCTCTATTAGACTTTGTTTCAAGTATTTATATATTTATTTGTGAAAAGTGTTATATCTAAATAACTAACTAGAGCTTGTCTTTAAAACAGTAATTCAGTTTTTTATCTTATCAATCATTTTTGTAATGCAACAGACGTTTATTTTAGAACTGAATTGACTCTTCTGCAGGTTTTTGAGTGCTGCTGCAGATGAAGCCTGTCAGTATGTGAATAGAGTTGTGGGTAAAAACCCGTTCCTCCTGAGAGAGCTGAATCTGAGTGAACATGAACTAGGAGACACACGAGTGAATCAGATCGCTGCTCTACTGCAGGATAAACACTGTCAAATCAACACACTGACGTGAGTATTGCTCATTTATTTAAAATGTTACATTACTTTTAATGGTAATGTTACTGTAGCTGACAATATTTCCTCACATATTTGAGTCGGAGCAGTTTTTCTTAGCATCACGCAGAGCCACAACAATGTAAAATAATACAATTAAACAGGAAATTAAAAACACAATTAAAACTTGAGATCAAGCTTTAAATAATTGACTAAGAAGGACAGTTTGATCATGGGTCAATAATTATTACAGTTACCTTAGAGGGAGAACAATGGTTCCCTTTAAAGGGAACTTGCACTGCGTTGAAGACGCTGTGAGAATGACTCTGTGTGATTGCATCGTGAAGCACATGTGAAATCAGTCCAGTGGAGGAGTAACAGAATGTCATAGGCAGGTGATGTCATGACCAGGAAACTATATAGCATAACCAAACCAATCCACGCTAGCTTCTGTGTCTTCAGCAAGTGCTCTCTGTTGAAATCGTGTGTCGTTTTTGGTGTTGTCTATCTCTCAATATATATATATATATACACACACACACACACACACACACACCGCGTTCCAAATTATTATGCAAGTGACATATCAGTAAGATTTCAGTACAATAAACATTCAGATTTTAGTTTTTCTAAGAAAATGCTTGTTTGTTTATTTATCCATGTCTTTTTAGATAACTGGTATCAATCTCAGACAAAATAATTTGCCAAACCTATGGAAACCCTACTTAGAGGTTGTTCCACATTATTAAGCAAGTCACAGTTCTCATGCAATATGGGGAGGAAGAAAGATCTTTCTGAAGAAGAAAAGCATGAAATGGTGCAATGTTGTGCAAAAGGCATGAAAACAACTAATATTGTGTGAAAACTGAATGGAGATTATAAAATTATCATAAGATTTGTGAGTGATTTAGAGCACAGCAGAACTCGGTCAGATAAAAGCTTAAATGAAAGTTCCTGTCAAAAAAATTAATTGTATTAGAAGGGCAGCTATAAAAAAAAGCCAGTGTTGAGCAGCAAACAGGTATTTGAAGCTGCTGGTGTCTCTGGAGTCTTTAGAACCTCTCCATGCAGGCTGGCAGTTGTGCGTAAAGATGCATTTTAGCCACTCCAAACCAAACCTCAAAAAGAGAAACATTTACAGTGGGTGTAGAGATACATTTTCAAACAGTTTTATTGCTGTGGTGTTTTTTTTGCAGCATGGGATAGTGCATAGTGCATTGTATTTCAGAAGGCACTATCCTCCTTTTTATACCATAGCTGAAAATGGCCAGTTATGAACTCCACATATCTTACGAATGTCATTTAAATACCCTCCATATCACTTCCCAATATTCCAGCCCAATTCATCACCCGCCAGCTCCTTGCTGACGTCGCAGTCTTGTTGGAACGTGGTGGCCATTTACCAACCATCCATTTAGACCATCCATTGTAGTACAGCATTAATCAGTGAATAAAACTATTTAAAAATGAGTCTTCGAGGGACTTCCGGGTTAAGCATGGCGTGAGTAGGCGCACACGAGTGTAGCTCCCGACTTCTTTCGTTCATTTGGTCGTTATTCTGTCGATATAAGTTCAATACAGTCGATTATCTGGCAGCTGATATTACGTGAAATCAAGGTGGAACACAAAAGGCGAGTAGAAAGCAACTTCGGAATAAAACTGGCGACAGAGACGGCAAAGCATCTTCGAGCAAGACCGACGAAATGGCACCACCGCCTGAGGGCCTTACGGCTTTACCTGAAGATCTCGAAAAACTCCGGTCAGCACTCCTTTCTGACATGACGCAAGTAGTTCACTCACTTTTAAAAACAGAGCTGGCTGGAGCACTGTCACCTGTGAAAGCGACATTGGAACAAGTTAAATCATATTACGAAGCTCATGACGAACGACTTCGCGAGGTCGAAGACGGGCTGAATGATTACAGTGACAGGCTGGCGAATGTCGAGGTTTCAATGGATGCGCTACGGAAAGAGAACATGTTTCTGAAGGAAAAGCTGGACGATCTCGAGAATCGCTCACGGAGATCTAACATGAGAGTGGTGGGCATCCCTGAAAAGCTGGAAGGATCAGACCCGATTAAATTTATGACTGATTTTTTTGACGAAGTGCTGGGGAAGGACTTTTTCACGAGTCCTCTTGTTCTTTCTCGTGCACACCGATTCGGACCCAATCCAACTAACGATGCAAGGGCCAAGCAGACCAAATCCAGAGTGTTTCTGGTTCTTTTCCACTTTTTCCAGGATAAGCATTGCATCCTCAGATTCAGCAGGCAACAGCGGGAGTTGTTCTTTCGTGGACACAGAGTGTTCTTCCACGAGGATTTCAGCGCTGAGCTAGGGAAAAAGCGAGCGGCGTTTAAAGATGTGAAGTCTCGGCTCTATGAGAAGGGAGTCCGATTCGGTCTCTTGTACCCTGCAAGGCTCCGTGTTACTCATGAAGGGAAAGCACACCTCTTCGGCACGCCAGAGGAAGCCAATGAGTTCTACCGTACTCACTGGGGTGAAGAATAATGCGCATAGACGTTCCGTTCTCTCCCTTGGGTAAGAAATAGAAAACTTTGTTTTTTATATCGTATGTGTAAAACCCGAGGCTGAACTGGACTTATGGGAATAATTGTACACTCCATTCTGGCTTTTATTTTTATTATTTTTATTATTATTCAAAGCCGGATAACGTACTCAAATGTTGACAATTTTTGTTTCTAAACTTCTTTTATAAGGGGGCTACACCCACATTGTATATGACTCCATTTGTTGTTAGTTCGCATACTTTGGAAGTCTTTTCATTAATCTTGTTTTATCTGCGATCATCCTCAGTTGGGGAATTAGATCTAGGTATTATAATGTTCTTTTCCTGTTTCGGTTGGGGGGTGGGAGGGGTGTTTGGCGGCATTGTTTACCTCTGGTTTCTAGGTCTGGTATCTTTTTTTTTGTCATTTAAAATTTATGGTTACGAATTGTTTCAGTTTGGAACCCCTGCATGCTTCTAATTTTTACATCACTCAGGTAATATAGGTGATGATAATGGAGGTCATCCTGTGAGGCTTATGACATGGAATGTCAGGGGATTAAACGGTCCTGTTAAAAGAGCTAAAGTTTTCTCCCATCTTAAATCTTTCAAACCAGATATATTGTTTTTACAAGAAACACATTTAAGACAAGAAGATCACAATAGAATTCGTAAGATATGGGTTAGTCAAATTTTTCATTCCAAATTTAACAGTAGATCAAGAGGTGTGGCAATTTTAATTAATAAAAGAGTACAGTTTATACCTTCTGACACAATCTGTGACCCTAATGGTCGTTACATTATTGTCTCTGGATCTCTTTTTCAAGTCCCAGTGGTTTTAGTTAACATTTATGCTCCCAATTGGGATGATGTTCAGTTTGCAAATAGTCTCCTATCATTAATTCCCAAGCTTAATACACATCATTTGTTATTTGATGGTGATTTTAATTGTGTTGTCGATCCTCAGCTTGACAGGTCCAGCACTAGCAGTAATGTTTCTGATATGGCAAAGGCTTTTTCTCTATTTATGCAACAGAACGGCTGTGTGGATCCTTGGAGATTCTTAAACCCAATGACTAGGCAATTCTCCTTTTATTCCCATGTCCATCACTCCTTTTCCAGACTAGACAATTTTTTTATAGACAACTTGTTTATATCAATGGTTAAGAAAGTTGACTACTCGGCTATAGTTGTTTCCGATCATGCGCCTGTGGTGCTTGACCTGCATTTCCCTTCAAACATCAGGGAACGCCCACTCTGGTCATTTAATTCATTACTACTATCTAACGATAAATTCTGTAACTTTGTCTCAACTAATATAGACACGTTTCTGGAATTCAATAAAACGGATACAGTGTCTTACTCCTTACTTTGGGAGACTTTGAAAGCTTACTTGAGGGGCCAAATATTATCTTATACATCGTATGCTAATAAAGAACGTAAGAAGGAACTGCAAGCACTCTCACAATCCATATTAGATTTAGACAGACAATATTCTGAATCGCCTACAGCCCAATTACGTAAAAAAAAGAGTGGACTTGCAGACAAAGTTTAATTTTTTATCCACTACTCATGCAGAGCAATTAATAATGAGGACACGTGGTCTTTACTATGAGTATGGAGACAAATCAAGTCGGCTTTTGGCTCACCAGTTGAAACGTCAGGCTGCTTCTCGTCTTATTTCCCAGATATAAAGGACTCTAATCAAACTTTAACTAGCAACCTAGAAGAAATTAACAAAACTTTTAAAACCTTTTACTCCTCATTATATACTTCTGAATTCCCTTCAGATCCAACGGATATGGAAAATTTCTTAGATAATTTAGATATTCCCACCCTGCAATCAGATAAGGTGGTAGATTTAGAGCATGACCTCGAGATTGAAGAAATCAGTAGGGCCATTATGGCAATGAAGAGTGGGAAGTCTCCGGGCCTTGATGGGTATCCTATAGATTTTTATAAGAAATTTAGGGAGAAATTTGCGCCAATTCTTCTTCATGTTTTTAAGGAATCGTTGGAGGCAGGCTGCTTGCCTCCAACTTTTTCACAAGCATCCATTTCACTCCTCCTTAAAAAAGATAAAGATCCTACCCAGTGTGAATCATATCGCCCCATATCTCTTTTAAATACTGATATTAAAATATTAGCTAAAGTGTTAGCATTTCGTTTAGAACGTGTCCTTCCCTCAATAATTTCAGACGATCAAACGGGATTTATTAAAGGTCGCCAATCTTTTTCTAATATTCGAAGACTTGCTAACATAATGTATCTTTCTGTTCCTTCTCCGCACCCAGAGGTAGTTATTTCCTTGGATGCGGAGAAGGCGTTTGATCGAATTGAATGGCCATATTTGTTTGCAGTCTTAAAAAAGTTTGGTTTTGGTAATATTTTTATGTCTTGGGTTAAATTAATATATAAGTCCCCTTCAGCTTCTATTCGGACCAATTATTCCCGATCAGACTTTTTTCCATTAACACGTGGGACTCGTCAGGGATGCCCACTGTCCCCACTCCTTTTTGCCATTGTGATTGAGCCTCTTTCAATAGCTTTGAAAACAACAACAGCGTTCCAAGGAATTAAGCGAGGGGGTATTGAACATCTTGTGTCTTTATACGCCGATGACCTTTTGCTTTACATCAGTGACCCCATATCTAGTTGTCCTTTAATTATATCATTATTAGGTCGTTTTGGTACCTTTTCGGGATACAAATTAAATTTCCAAAAAAGTGAATGTTTCCCCATTAATAATTTGGCCTTACAAATTCAACAAGAATCTTTACCCTTCCGTTTTTCTCTTGATGGGTTTAAATACCTTGGAATTCATATGACGCGCTCCTTTTCTTCTTTGTTTGAAGCCAATTATAAAGCTCAGTTAAAAGAAGTAAAGGCAGAGTTGGAAAGGTGGCATAGTCTTCCCCTTACTTTAGCTGGAAGAATACATTCAGTGAAAATAACAATTCTTCCCAGGTTCCTTTATTTGTTTCAGTCCCTACCAGTTTTTTTGCCCAAATCTTTTTTCCACTCAATCAACCAATCCATATCCTCTTTCATTTGGGAAAATAAGATCCCCAGGGTTAACAAACATATTCTTCAGAGGACCCGCGATGTTGGTGGTTTAGGTCTCCCAAGTTTTACTCATTATTACTGGGCATCAAATATTCAGAAGATATTATTTTGGCTTCATTGCCCAGAAACAAATTGGTGTTTAATTGAAGCACAGACATGTCACTCTTCTTCTCTCCCTGCTTTAGTGTATTCTTCCTTGCCTTTGAAAGCTTCTCGATTCATATCCAATCCTGTTGTACTTTCTACTCTCAAGATCTTTAATCAGTTTCGTTGTCACTATAAATTTACATCAGCATCGGTTTTGGGTCCTATTTACAGAAATCATTTATTCCCTCCCTCTACACTGGACTCATCATTTAGACAGTGGGTAGTTTCCGGGTTGAAATGCATCAAAGATTTATATACTGAAGGTTTATTCAACAGTTTTGAGAACCTCTGCAGATTGTATGACCTCCCACAAAACCACTTTTTTAGATATCTTCAGATTCACAATTTTGTTAAAAACAAATTCCCATCCTTCCCTGACCTTCCTCCTACCTCACCCTTGCTTAATCTTACTCTCAATTTTTATAATAAAGGATTGATTTCACTTTTATACTCCCAGCTCATGTCTTTGAAAGAGTACAATCTGGATAAAATTAAATCCAGATGGGAAGACGAATTGGGCATTGAGCTATCTGAGGCTTTTTGGAGGGAGGCGCTTAAAAAGGTCCACTCATCATCATCTTCAGTTAGGTTAGGGCTCATACAATTCAAAGTGCTGCACAGGGTTCACCTGAGCAAGGCATGGTTAGCTGGAATATATCCTGGATTAGATGCAGCCTGTGATAAGTGCTCTTTTTCCCCAGCCAGTCTGACGCATTCGTTTTGGTCTTGCTCCTCTCTAAATAATTACTAGGCATTAGTTTTTAAAACTATCAGTGATGCCCTTGGGGTGATATTGCAGCCTTGTCCTTCAATAGGTATTTTTGGAACCCCCAGTGACACTATAATCATTTCTTTAACTGCAACCCAGAGGGACATTATTGCTTACACTTCTTTATTGGCCCGCAGAAGAATTTTGTTATGTTGGAAATCCCCTACCCCTCCTTCTGTGACAGATTGGCTAGAAGATGTTATGTCCTTTTTAAAATTAGAGAAGATAAAATTTACATTAAGGGGATCGGTGGACAGGTTTTACTCAAAATGGGAACCCATTTTGTCATATTTTAAAAATTTGAAAGAATTACCCAGTTGTTAATTTCTACTCTCCATATATGTATCTTTCTCTTTACCTTTTTTTTTTTTTTTTTGTGATGCTGTATTTGATGTTTTGACCTCAGTATAATTTGTCTCTCAGAATGGCTATTTTTTCTTGTTTTTTTTTATTTTTTTTATTTTATCTATTCACACTGTAATGCTATTATTGTAACAATAATATTATTATCATCACTATGTAGTGGTATGCATGGGTCCATGCCTTGAAAAGATCAGACATTATGCCAATTTGTTGTAGCTAAGCTGTCTAGGGAAGGGATAGGATTGGGTGGGTGGGGTGGGGGGAGGGGGTGTTGTTGTTATATTTAAAATAGAAGGTACTAAAATGTATCTTTGATTGTTTTAATGTATGTTGTTTTACTCCTTCAATTAAAAAAAAAAAAAAAAAAAAAAAACATAAAAATGAGTCTTCATGTATTTCTGCACCCACTGTAAATGTTTCTCTTCGTGAGGTTTGGTTAGTGGTGGCTAAAATGCATCTTTACGCACAACTGCCAGCCTGCATGAAGAGCTTCTTGAGACTCCAGAGACACCAGCAGCTTCAAATACCTGTTTTCTGCTCAACACTGGCTTTTTTATAGCTGCCCTTTTAATGCAATTAGGTTTTTTGACAGGAACTTTCATTATTAAGCCTTTATCTGACCGAGTTCTGCTGTGCTCTAAATCACTCGCAAATCTTATGATAATTTGATAATCTCCATTCAGTTTCACACAATATTAGTTGTTTTCATGCCTTTTGCACAACATTGCACCAATTCATGCTTTTCATCTTCAGAAAGATCTTTCTTCCTCCCATATTGCATGAGAACTGTGACTTACTTAATAATGTGGAACAACCTCTAAGTAGGGTTTCCATAGATCTGGCAAATTATTTTGTCTGAGATTGATACCAGTTATCTAAAAAGACATGGATAAATAAACAAACAAACATTTTCTTAGAAAAACTAAAATCTGAATGTTTATTGTACTGAAATCTTACTGATATGTCACTTGCATAATAATTTGGAACACGGTGTATATATTAGACAACTATGGTGAGCAAACCATAGTAATTTAACCAGTGTGTTCCTCCCTGCCCTCGTTTCATCACAGGTGGGGATACACACAACCTTTGTGTTGTTTGTTTGGGAGTGGTGCATGCTCAGGCAGCCCTCAAGGGGGCTGGTTGTGAGCATTGCAATCAGCTGTCTCTGAAGACGCTCCGCTCATGCCAGGCGCTCTTTGAGGAGGGCGCCTCAGCTCGCGTTCCCAGCGAAGGCTCACTTTGTGGGGTTCGCAAATGAATCTTGTAGAGGGGTTACAGACAGGCACATTTCATGAGTTGGAAGCACGCTCTGCAGTTTCTTCTGCTCATAGTAAAACGTCGGTACTGCAACAAGGTTGCAACGGAGTTGGGCATTGTTAGTATCGATCCTGGTGATGTTGAGGACTCGCCGCCTCACACACAGGCTTATGAGGAGCTGATGAAGGTTGTTACTCGTGCTGTGGCCAGATTAGACATCAGCTGGCCAGCCGAGAAACAAGAGGTTTGTCATGCAAGCTTATTAAACAAACTCCTCAGGTAATATCTATGGTTTGACCCATTTCACAGACGGCCAAAATTAAAATTTAAAATGGACTGAACTTGATGTGCAATGCCGCGCTGCTGACTGACATCACGGTCACATGCGCACACTCATAGTAATTGTGGCCTACTACATAATAGCCTACATTTTTAACAAGCATAATAATACGGCTTCATGATTCACATATTCCCACTAGTCTCAGCTATGTCTTTTAACTATTATAGTCTTTCAAAGGAAAAAAAAAACATGAACATTTAAGCTGCATTATGTAACTTTTTGTGGCTCTAGCAGTTAATAAAAAAAAAAAAAACGTGTGCGTCTTGCGCAAGACCCTGGGGAAGTGCGAGGCCCTGTGTGGTCACACACTTGGCACAGCCCCTGCAACGGCTCTGTGTACCAGTATCAAGTTCTTCCGTTCAGCCTAGTTTTATCTCCCCACACTTTCACAAAATACGTGGATGCAGTTCTGGCTCCGTTGCAACTCCAGGGCGTTCGTATATTTAACTACATAGACGATTGGCTCATTCTAGCTCAGTCAATTCAGTTAGCAGTTCAGAATCAAGCTGCTGTTCTCACTCATATGAAAATGTTGGGGTTAAGGCTAAACACCAAAAAGAGTGTTCTGTCTCCAGCTCAAAGAACCGCTTTTCTAGGCGTGATATGGGATTCATCTACGATGCAGGCACGTCTTTCTGCTCGAGTAGAAGTGATTCTCATAGCTTTAAACAAGTTAAAGCTAGGCCAGTCACTCACTGTCAAACTGTTTTCAGAGACTGTTGGGTCTGATGGCAGCTGCGTCCAACTTGCTACTTTTTGGCCTGCTGTACACAGACCCTTGCAATGGTGGCTCAAAACCAAGGATGAGCTTGATCATGCAAAACGGGTTTCCCCTCAGGGGAAATCATGAGTGGTCACACAGCTCAGGGTCTGTGGCGGGGCCATTTTTGATGGCTGTGTTCCTGGCACTCAAACACTTCCTCCAAGACTTGAGGGGCCACCACAGCGGTGGTCTCATATATAAACCATCAAGGGGGTCTGTGCTTGCGCCCATTATGCAAATTGGCACACCAGATCCTCTTGTGGACCCTACGAAACTGCTGTCACTAAAAGCAGTTTACATCCTGGGGTGTCTGAATCAGGGGGCAGACATCCTGATGAGGCAGGGGCTGAGACCTCGAGGTTGTGGAGCTCCTCTGGGAGCACTTCAGAAAAGCGGATGTGGATCTGTTTGCGTCTTAAGAGACGACTCACTGTCCAATGTTTTTCTCCCTCGTGTATCCAGCTCCTCTGGGGTTGGATGCGATGGTACAGATGTGGCTGAGGCCGCGTTTATACGCCTTTCACCTGATTGCTCTGCTCCCGGGAGTTCTGGAGAGAGTGTGCTGGGACGGGGTCCATCTTCTGTTAGTAACCCTGTTCTGGCCAGGCCAAATATGGTTCTCAGACCTAGTGGCTCTCCTCAATGGCTCTAGTGGCTCTCCTCAACAGTGGGGGGCTCACTCCTTCACCCCCGGCCGGAGTTATGGAAACTGTGGGCTTGGCCTCTGAGGGGGCCCAGCTAGTATATTCAGGCCTCTAAACCGAGGTTATAGAGACCATACTCCATTCCAGAGCTCCCTCAACAATGTATGCCCTGAAGTGGAAAGTTTTGGAGTTGCATGCTGGACCCAGCCAACTGTCCAGTTGGTACAGTACTGGAGTTCCTGCAGGTCCGATTCTCTGCAGGGTTATCCCCATTCACCTTAAAGGTGTATTTGGCAGCCATAGCTGCTTAACACACTCCTTTAGATGGTATCCCAGGGGTAATTCGCTTCCTTCATGGTACTCTGAGGCTGAGGCCTGCGGCACATTCGAGGGTGCCGACCAGGGATTTGGCCGTAGTCTTAGAAGGCCTTTCCCTGGCTCCCTTTGAGCCTATTGAGGAGGTTCCCAAGAAGTTCCTGACTCTCAAGACTGTGTTCCTCCTCACTATTTCGTCCCTCAAGAGAATTGGGGACTTACAAGCATTGTCGGTATCTCCTTCCTGCCTTGATTTTGCTCCAGACATGGTTAAAGCCTTCTTATTTCCTAAGCGAGGTTATGTTCCCAAGGTTTCCACTAATGTGGCAAGCCTTTATTAAAGAGAAAAAACAGTATCTTCCAGCACACAGAACTAGTGTAACTGGGTTTCAAAACAGACTATTGGAAACTAAATGCCTGCTGAAGCTCTTCAATAAGATGATCATAGATGTAAACTATTGTTATTTCTCTGTCTTCAGTCTAAGTGGATGCTGGATTACAGAGAAACAGTGTGTCATCCTGACTTCAGCTCTGAAATCAAACCCGTCACACCTGAGAGAGCTGAACCTGAGCTGGAATAAAATAGGAAACACAGGAGTGAAGCACTTATGTGACGTACTGAAGGATTCACACTGTGAACTGGAGAGATTGAGGTCAGTAACATTCTTCTCATACAAGAATCAAAAAATTTTTAATCACCTCATCAGTTTAAACTAAAACATTATCCCTCAGTTTCACAGACCAGACCTAAGCCTCGTCTCAGAATAAAATGCATAATTGAGCTGTTTTAACGGAAACTAACTTGCACTGACATATCTTAAAATGTCACTGCTAAATCTTCAAATGTAGCTAAGGCCAAATCCTAGCTTAATCTAAGCAGTCTGTGAAACCAGGCCTATATACTCAGTGTCTCACAATGAGCCTGAGTTTAAGTCTGAACTTTAATTAGGCCATTCCCAAATTTTAATTTTCTAATTTTTCTACCATTTTCAGGTTGCTTGTGAATCATTCAGATCAAAGACTTTCACAGCTGTACAGTTTTAGATAATTGAAACCTTTAAAGTGATGTTGCTGTCTAACATATTAAAGTTCTCTGTGTCTTTTGTTTGCCTCCATATTCAGTCAGTTTTTGCAACTAACTTTCAATACATTTGTACAAAGAACAAAACAAAATTCACTTTAAGGATTTATGTTGTTAATTTTTAACCAATTAATCAGCTGAATGTTTTCATTCCTGTTCTAGACTCTCCAACTGCAGTGTAACAGAAGGAGGTTATAAAGCTTTGGCTTCAGCTCTGAGATCAAACCCTTCACACCTAATAGAGCTGGATCTCACAGGAAATGATCCTGGACAATCAGGAGTGAAGGAGCTCAATGATTTACTACAGGATCCAAACTGTCAACTGAAGACACCGAGGTGAGGCGGGATGAAATAATTAACAAAATTAGTTATATGCAGGCTAAATATTCATAACAAATATATTATTTTAGTTATACATTAAACTGGACAATTTATTGCATAAAAATGGTCAGATCAGATGCTGTGGGTTCTGCCATGATAACACAATTTAGTTGTAGTACAAGCTACAGGTCAAATAGACATTATGGGTCAGTATATGCGCTATTCTGGAGTATGGTATACCTTGACAATTAATATACACTATTTTGTTTTTGTGCACATTTTACATGAAAAAAAAAAAAAATTATAGATAACCTTTCAGTCAAATTGTTTTCTGAACACAGTTGTTTTTCATCAAGCCCAGATTCACTGTATCTCTCTACAGCAGGTCTATGAGTCTCCAGATGTTCACAAACATGCAGTTTCACAAGCCAGTTATCTCTGCTGATGTATTTCACACCTCCAGCCAGAAAGATCTTGACGCCTTAATTTCACACTCTGTATTCATACTGAAAATCATGATCTAGTGAGCTTTTGCCCTTCTGCTCTGTGGGACGTTTCTGTTCTTATGAGTTTGCTTTAGGACTGAGTGTCACTCTAGTTTCTTTTAAATAACTTTGACTATTAGACTTTGTTTTCAAGTATTTGTATATTTATTTGTGTATTTAAATGTTCAAAGAAAAGTGTTTCATCTAAATATCTAACTAGAGCTTGTCTTTAGAAATTTAGGAATTCTTTTTTTTTATCTTATCAATAATTTTTGTAATGCAATGGACATTTTGTTGAGAACTGAACTGACTCTTTTGCAGGTTTTTGAGTGCTGCTGCAGATGAAGCCTGTCAGTATGTGAATAGAGTTGTGGGTAAAAACCCGTTCCTCCTGAGAGAGCTGAATCTGAGTGAACATGAACTAGGAGACACACGAGTGAATCAGATCGCTGCTCTACTGCAGGATAAACACTGTCGACTCAACACACTGACGTGAGTATTGTTCATTTATTCAAATATTGTTCAAATATTACATTACTTTTAATTGTAATGTTAATGTAGCTGATAATATTTTCTCACATATTTGAGTCAGAGCAGTTTTTATCAGCATCACACAGAGCCACAACAATGTAAAGTAATACAATTAAACAGGAAATTAAAAACAATTAAAACATGACATCAAGCTTTAAATATTTGACTAAGACAGTTTGATCATGGGTCAATAATTATTTCAGTTACTGTAGAGGGAGAACCGTGTTTTTCTTCCAGAGCTTAGAAAACTCTTCAAATAAGTGATAGACTGAAAAAAAAAAAAGAAAAACGATGTTTTTCCTAACATCAAAAAAGATGTTTTTCCTAACTTTCATGGGTTAATTTTATGTAAATTTAATGGGTTAGTTCACCCAAAAATGAAAATAATGTCATTTTTTACTCACTCTCATGTCGTTCTACACCGGTAAGACCTTTGTTCATCTTCGGAACACAAATTATGATATTTTGATTAAATCCGATGGCTCAGTGAGGACTGCATTCACAGCAATGGTACTTCCTCTCTCAAGCTCCATAAAGGTACTAAAACATAATTAAAACAGTTAATATGTTCAGTGGTTCTATCTTAATATTATAAAGCGACGACAATACTTTTTGTGTGGCAAAAAACCCCCCAAAATAACGAGTCTTCAACAATATAGTGATGGGCCGATTTCAAAACATTGCTTCAGAGCTTTACGAATAGATGAATGAAAAAGATGTGTCTTTAGACATTTTTTGAAAATGGCCAAAGACTCAGCTGCTTGAAATTGATGTAGGTCATTCCACCAGCTTGGAACAGTCCAGGTAAAGGTCCGTGAGAGTGATTTTGTGTCTCTTTGGGATGGTACCACGAGGCGTCGTTCACTTGCAGAACGCAAGCTTCTGGAGGACGCTTAAGTCTAAACTAGCGAGTTTAGGTACTTTGGTGCAGAGCCAGAGGTTGTCTTGTAGACAAACATCAGTGCCTTGAATTTGATGCAAGCGGCTATTGTCAGCCAGTTGAAACTGATGAAGAGAGGTGTGACGTGCACTCTCTTTGGCTCATCGAAGACCACTCTTGCCGCAGCATTCTGTATCAGTTGCAGAGGCTTGATAGTACATGCCGGAAGGCCCGCTAAGAGAGCATTACTATAGTCCAGTCTGGAGAGAACAAGAGCTTGGACTAGGAGTTGTGTGGCATGCTCTGATAGGAAGGGTCTAATCTTCCTAATGTTGAATAAAGCAAATCTGCAGGACCGGGCCGTTGTAGTAATATGAATGTAATATAATTAGCCTGATGTAACTTCACACATCCAACAAGGTGCATGGGATAGAAAATAAATTATTTAGGAACAAAACCAGCAACACTTGTGGCGTGGAGGGGTCAGAAATAAACAAAAAACTGGAGCTATATATCAAAACTTTATTTTGTCAACGCGTTTCGGCACACAGGCCTTCGTCAGGGCTAAAACGTTTCAGGTGTGTGTAGGTTCCTTTAAGTACAAACAGAAACAAAATTCAAACTTACAATGAACCAATGAAAACATTGCATAAAATAACATCCACCAATCACAAAACTTATAATAAATAATCATGCATCAACCAATGATCATCAAAGAGGGGGGAAAAAAAAAATTTAACTTACAATAAACCAATGAAGAAATTGCATAAAATAACATCCACCAATCACAAAACTTATAAATAATCATGCATCAACCAATAATCATCTAAGAGAGAGGGAACATATATATATTAAATATATATATATATATATATATATATATATATCAGATCAAAACATTGTTGAATATCAAATGTCAAGTGTCCCCAACTAAGCAAGCCAAAGGCGATGGCGGCAAGGAACCCAAACTCCAACAGGTGACATCAGGTGGCAAACAGGTGTTAAAATGGAGAAAAAAACCTTGGGAGAAACCAGGCTCAGTCGGGGGGCCAGTTCTCCTCTGGCGAACAGCGAACAGCGCATGATTATAATTCAGGCAGCTTTCATAAGTCTGATTGGGATCGCAACAGTCCAAGTATTTATTCCAGTTCCATCTACTTGAGGATCGTATTCATCACGCCGGTATGGGGCGGTTTGTTGAGGATCTGTGCCTCTGGCTGTCTTGTCGGTGAGGCCTTCACAGGGGATGATCTAGTTGACACAATCACTGCTGACACTTCAGAGCTGCGTTGTCATCATGTCTAGATGCACATCCTCGATCTCACCTGGATACGGCCCGGATCCGGCTGACTACGGTAAACCTCGGGATAAACAGAGACACTAATATTAGCGTAGATGGCATTCTTTTTCTGATGTAACAAGTACAACTGGTGTTATAGGAAGTGTTCCCGGTTCCGGCTGACCTAATTTATGCAGCCTAACAATCCTTTAACGGATTTGAAAACATTAATTGATAATGTGTTATGTGTATGCCAGGGTAAAGAGATGCATTTTTAGTCTAGATTTAAACTAACAGTGTCTGCTTCACGAATGCTAGGAAGATTTTTCCAGAGTTTAGGTGCCCAATAGGAAAAGGATCTACCACCTGCGGTTGATTTTAATATCCTAGGTATTATTGTGAGTTAAAAATAATTTGGATATCAAGTATTTCGAGAAGATCTATTCAGGTTGAGCAATCTAGCACAGAAAAGCAGGTATACCTGGTACCAGTGGCTAGACAAACACATAAAGTGCAGTTCAATCATGGCACACAGTTTATTGTCCAGGGGTACATTATATAAGAAGAATATAAGTGAAACTGACAGCTCAGTAACTAAAGTAGAAAAAAAGGTAAGGACTGCAACCTTTTAGGATGTACAGAGAAAAATCACATGATGTCTGAAGGAGACAGAGCACATGATGTTCATAGAATCTCACAATGGCCACTTTAAGACAGAATGTCTTACTTATGGAACATCATTGTGCACATAAGAGCTGATTATTGTAGACATACACACACATCAGTGGCGTGCAGTGGTGTTCTGAAATGAGGAGGCAAATTTTTTATTTATTTATGAATCAATGTAAATTCATGTGCATTACTCTTAACGTTGACACATCTTCCTTGTTAATGAACATTACTTTACATTACATCAAAAAAGAAACCAAATACAATTCTATTTTGTAATTTTACATTAACAATCTATTGTAATAAATGTTCTGTTTATCAAAACCAAGTCAATCTCATCAAGTTAGTGTTTTAAGCATTTCTACATTCATTCCAAAATAATAAGGCTGTAACAATTTAAACAATATATTTTATTTGTGTATTGATGTTTTTCTTTTTAATAGTCAACCTAGGCTATTTTGGATCATCAGTCATGCTCCGTAAACACCGTCTGTCACAGACACAAATTGTATTTTTAATTTCACCTGATTTCAAGCTGATTGCACTAAAACCCCGCAGTCATCATGTTTTCAGTCCATTTCAAGTTTGATTTTGACGTGACATAAAGTGGTGATATCTAACTGGGTGATCTGTTTACTTACTTTTCAATTAGTCTTCCCATTGACGCCATCATTTGTTCATTCAAACTGACACGCGGAACGCGCACGTCAACAAGAGGCGGGATTTATCGCGCAAACCAATCATATCCAATCATAGCGCGATGGAGACATTGCCTCCTCTCACGTGACTTTCCCTCATTCATTCTCAATTACCCCCCACAAAACCCACCGCACGCCGGGGGTCTGATGGTTTTCTATGAGTAGAAAGGGAGGCATGACTCCTGCTGTAACTTTACCTGCGGGTGTCGCTGTTGGGCAGTGTTCCTTAAGAAATGCGAGTGACTTGCGCTCTTTTTAATGTCATAATTTGTAATATTTGTGTTGTTTTATATGTAATATGGATTATTTTCTCATCCTATTTTTTTTTTGAGGAGGCACTGCCTCCCTTGCCTCCTCGGAGGAAACGCCCCTGACACACATATACATATATCCTTTTTAAACACTTTGAAGGTTCCGTACTTTGTTGTGAACAGGAAAAACACAATTCTGTTTGGATATGGTCTCTGAAGTATTATTTCTTCCAATCTTGGTTCTTTCTAGAGGAAGCATTTAGCTAACTGAACAATATTTTTGCTGAACGCTTCAACAGCTTCTGTGACTGAACACTGTGTAAAACTCTAGAGGTGGTATATCCATTAATAAAATTTGGCCCTTAGTGCATACAGGGGTGTGTAAGGAGTTAACACTATTTGGCTCAATGGGCCATCTATCTTCCGGCTTTGGATAACCCCTACCTCACTATTAGAGGTAGTTCCTTCCTCAACTTAATCAGTGTTTTGCTCCTCCCTGTTAGGCAGTAAGGTGAATCCCCTTATGAGATTCTATTCTGAATTGGAGCTTGCCTGCTCTCCTGTAGGACAGTGCTTTATTCTTGAAGCGTGTATCCACTGTAATCGGTAAGCTGTCAGAACTCCTGTCCTCGTTACGGTGATCACCGTAGCTGGTCCAAGATACTTCGGTTCTCCCACCTTCATCGGTTTCAGGCTTTTGATCAGCACAATCTGTCCTGGAACAAAGGGGTTGTGTAGGCTTTTCTAAGGGGAGAGGAAGACACAGAGAAACATCAGCATAGAATTCAGTTTCTCAATGTGGGAAGTTATGTAGTCCTCCTGTATCACCTCCAGATCACCTAGGGAAGTAATGCCTGAGCGGCCTTTGACCCATGTGGTTGGGAAAGGCCTACCCATAAGTATTTCGAACAGTGATAATTTGGTAGTGATAGATGGAGTCATTCTTATTTCTGTCAACACCATGCGCAGCAAATCTAGCCATTTCTTTCCGGTATCTATGTAGGCTTTTGTGAGCCTTCTCTTGATGGTCTGATTCAAATGTTCAACGTTATTTGCGGACTGAGGATGGTAGGGTACTTGAAATCTCCATTCAATCGATAATGCTTTGGCTAAAAGCTGCATTACCTTTGACGCAAATGGCGTTCCATTGTCACTTTCAATAGTGGTAGGTATGCCAAATCGAGGAATTATTTCTTTGGTTAGAATCTTTACCACAGTCTTAGCATCCTCTTTCGGACATGGGAATGCTTCTGGCCACTTTGAAAATCTATCCACAATTACCAAAAGGTATTTCAAGTTACCTATTGGCAGCATGTGCATGAAGTCAATTTGCACGTTCTGAAACGGCGCTTGTGGATGCGGCAGTGCATCATGTTTAACTGGTCTGTGCAGATTTACTTTTGCACATGTAAGACTTGCATCTAAAACAAGCTTTGCAGTTTTGTGTACATCTGCAATACAATATAATTGATTGATTACCTGTACTACTTTTGCGCAGCTTGTGTGTGACAAGCCATGGTAATGCCTGATGAGGATTATTAATCCTAACTTCGGAAGCGCTATTCTTCCCTTTTTGTCTCTTAAGATTTATCAGTCTAATTCATTTTTACTTTGGTTTATTTAGTTTTTCTCTTTCAGGGTTGCTGCACATTTTTTTAAAGTCAAATTTAAGGCTTTTTAAGACCTGAAGAAATAAAAATTAATACTAGCATAGTAGCCTATACATTATGGCTGTTACCAACCAATCAAATGAAATCATTATCAACAAAATCCATCTTTGCAATACAGAGGTGACACAGAATGTCAGGCTTGATGCCTCAGTTTTCTTTTTTTTTTCTTTTTTATGATTATTTCTAAATAATAAAATCAGCTGTTTTATATTTCATGCTTCATTGTGCTTTGACTATCCTGCCATATTAATGACTTAAGGTTCAGCGTAAAATCCCTGATTATTTCTAAACATGAATGGTAGTGGTCGCGAAATTAAACCCTCCATCTTCCACTTTAACGTGTTAGTAATTGATTTCCGCATTAGTAAGCGTGCAAAGATTTTTCTGTACTCAATTGCCCAACCTTGACTGCCGTACATGTATCGTACTGTGACCGTGGCTTCCTATGTTAGGCTCACACAAGACTTTTCGTCCTGATCGCCTCTATATCACCTTCTTTTGTTTGGGTGTTTTCGTCTAATTTTGGGCTCTCACCAAACTGAATTCGGGTCGCCCCTAGAACACCTTCTTTTATATCACAATATATTAACATGCAATAAAAATTGAAATTATTTTCATCAATATCAAATATTAAAAGATTTTTTTTCCGCGAACTAGTATACACTGCCGTGATCTGAAGTACAGTGTGATCAGTACTGCACATCCAACCACGACAGCCAGTGGCACAGTTCCTCAACAAACCATCTATACCGGTGTGATGAATACGAATAAACGGAATAAATACTTTGAATGTTGCGATCCCATCGGACTTATGATAGCTACCTGAATCGTAACAAAGCACTGTTCGCCAGAGGAGAACTGGCCCCCCGACTAAGCCTGGTTTCTAGCAAGGTTTTTTTCTCCATTTTAACACCTGTTTGCCACCTGATGTCACCTGTTGGTGTAGGGAAGGTGTGCTGGTTCTTAGGTTAACTTGGTCATCGCCATGGAGTGTCGGTAAAAACACAGAGACAGGAACTCCATTTAAGTTACTTTAATGTCCTTCAAGTTCACTGGTTACATTGGTTTACAATCTTGTGCATGGTTGTGTATAGGTGTATAAGTGTGGTATAAACAAAAGAAAGGATAAATAAATGTACATAAATTAAGTGATTTGGAACAAACAGGATAAGATTATCACATGTAAATTATCAGATAACATCACTAGATGTAATCTGTATGCAGTACTGTAATGCAATATATATATACCCAGGTGAAAAAAAGTACATTTCTATAATGTACTTAAAGTGCTCTATTTTCGTGCACTAATTTTGTACTTAATATACTAACACTTAGAACATCTAAGTGTACTCAACTGTGCTATTTTGAGACACCATGAAATATGAACTTAAATGTGCTTTTAATATACTATCTCTGTATTTAAAAAATGTATTTAGATACTACTTATAGTACATTTGAACCCATAGTGTACTACAAGTGGTAACTAAATATATTTTTTAAATACAGAGATAGTATATTAAAGACCCCCTGTGGTGAAAATCAAGTTTTTAATGTTGTTTATATGTCTATGTAGTGTTTTTAATATGCTTTAAGACAAACCATGTGCAAATTCATAAGTCAGCACCGTTGCTGAGTATTTTATGTTTGAAACTGCAGTAAACCAAAAACCTGTGGTTTGAAATCGGTGGTGTTTGTGACGTCACAGACTACCTTGTAACCAATCACAACAACATGCTGGCAGGCTTTAGCATATCATTAACTATGACTGCTCTGAAGCAGGAAAGTCTCGAGAGAAGCCAGGTTATCCCGGTAAATTTTCTGTTGATATGAAAAATTGTGTAGATTTATCAATATTGCGAGTCTATTACGATGTTATGATGAACTATAAGCCTTTCTCCACTGACGTTCTGAGTTGTTCAAAGCGTTTGTAAGGATACTGATTGTTAGAAGACAGCTGTCTGACTCGCGAACGGGAACATGGTTTGTGTAACATTAGAAACACATTATTAGCTGTTTGATAACGTAGTCAAGCAAAAGGCTATCTATATTAATTCATAATAATTAATGACAGAACCGTAGCAAGGGCTGTGCCAAGTGTACGAGCGCATAGCGGCTCGCGCCAAAGTAAACAGCTGACTTAAAGTAAAGCCAATAAAGTTCATGTTTTTGTCCTTCGAAATACTTTAATACTATAAAACATAGCTAAAACAATATTGATCTGAGCGTGTGACCGTGATTCGTGTGCATATGTCAGTCAGTGTGTCTCGCACGTCAAGTTCTGAGAGAGCTATTCAGTCCATTATAAATTCTGATTTTGGACGCCTCTGTAATGGATCAAACCATAGATATTAGCCTACCTGATAAGTTCAAGTAAATACGCTGGAAATTCGCGCTCATTCAAGGATGTGCATTTATTTAATGTAGCTACAACACAAACAACAAATTGTCACTGCAGCAACAGTAGACTCTCCGAGCTGGCGTGAGTGGAGGCAGGGCTAATTTGCATATTCATTGATCCATGTATATTAAATGAGGCAAGGTTGTAGAGTTACAGTCAAGCTATTTTAAGGCATGAAGAATTTTTTTTCACTTGAATTTTTTTTTAAAATGTCATTTTGTTGATCAAAGATGATTTTTAAGGGATAAAATAATTGACTACAGGGGGACTTTAAAAGCACATTTTAGTTCATATTTCATGGTGTCTCAAAATAGCACAGTTGAGTACACTTAGATGTTCTTAAGATTATCTTAAAGGGGTCATATAATGGTACATGCACTTTTACAAGTTGATTGTACTGAAATGTGCGTTGGCAGTGCCTGTACACAACCATCCTATAATGATAAAAATCCATCCAGTGTTTTTTTTTTTAATCTCCTTATATGTTTTCCCCTTTCTCAAATCAAGCCGTCTGACCACGTGACGTCACACGGTCGGACGCCCCTCCCACGATTGTTAATGATGAATGCGGCTAAAGTTTACACTCAGGGTACATTACGGCATGCTTTCTATGTACGATGTTCTCAATATAATTCATAATCCCACGTTTATAATGAACAACGCGTTATGGTTATTGTGTTATTACAAACTGTGTACGCAGGTGGTAAAGTTAACGTGGTAACACTACACTAAGCTTACTTTTGTAGATGGTTTATAACGGTGTCTGTTACTGATTAAGAAGTAATGTCAAAAAAAAAAATCGTGTTGTAACAGTTATTACTGCGTGAATCACGCATCACTGACAAGCCTACATTTACCGAAAAAAAGTTTTTCATGACCATTAGCTGTAACATCAATCTGTCAATGAACTAACGTATACATCAGTAAACACATAGCATCCGTATCTCACTACGCTACCCTGCCAGTACATACAAAGATAGATTAAAGTGACATTACGTTAACCAACCATTCAGAAACATCCTGTTCGAGCCTTAATTGTCGAACTTCTTCGGGGCCGTCATCTTGTCCTGGGTCCGACTCCGGTTCAAATTGATACGGTTGCACAGATGCCATTCTTTCCCGTTGCCATTCTTTCTCCAAAATATACCCTCAGCTGTTGTCAAGGCAACACTCCACGTGTGTTGTGTCAAAATGCCCCACAGAACAGAGGGGCAGGGTGAGCAAAGCTCATTATCATTTAAAGACACATGCACTGAAATGGCTTGCTGAAAACAGAGCTGTTTTTGACCAGGTAAAATGAGTGTTTTCTTACAATACTACTGAGAATTTTTAATTAAAGTATATTACAAACTTTTAATTTAGACCCTAAAGAATCATATTAACTTGTACAAAAATGGCATTATATGACCCCTTTAAGAAGTACTAAAGAAGAATTTTTAGTATATTAAGTACAAAATTAGTGCGCGAAAATAGAGCACTTGAAGTACATTATTGAAATGTACTTTTTTTTCACCTGGGTATAATGTGCATCCTTAAGCATATAAGCTTTAGAAACTAAACAGCATATATAAACAAAAGTACATATACATTAAGTATAAGTTTGACAAATTAACCACACTTCTGAACTAACTACTCTTTAATACACATATTTGGTTTAGAGCACTTATGTTTACATAAACGATCGCTAGTGCCAACCACGGGTCTTCCGCGCATCTGTCTACTCTTATATATAAACAACTTGACAAATAATCTTAATCAGCATTAACAACACTATACAAGATAAATAAACACTTACTTTTGGTCATTAACGCACACAACTTCGACAGGAATCAGCAGAAAAACAACACACAAACCATCTCTTTCTGACTGAGCAAAAACGAAACTAAAGGGTTCTATTTGAACAGTCACCCTACAATGCGGTGGTTTGATTGGCTGTCCCTTCACGTGATCGGTGCATGATAACTATGGTGGCCTGGATGCTTGTTAACCTGAATGCCTAAGAGTGTCCAGGAGATGGCGCAGTTGACTTTCCTCTTCTACAGCCGCCCCTACATTTGCTATGCAAATGTACTTTCTATCCTCCTTGCTTAGTCTGCTGCATGGTCATAATCTGGGATGGCGGGTAGTGTGTTGACACTGGTCGATGGTAGTGCTTGTTGTTCACTTCAATCTCTGCAGAACGGACATACCCATCTGATCCAGGGTATATGGTTACTACTTTGCTGACGGGCCAAAGTGCTCGGGGAAGCTGGTGGTCAATTATCATCACAACAGTCCCAGGTGTGAGGATGCTGGAGTCACTCATCCATTTTTGACGTGGTTGCAGGGTTGGCAAGTAATTTTTAATAAAACTTGTCCAAAACTGATCTGCCAATACTTGTGAGTGCCGGCATCTTTTCCGACTAAGAATTTCGGATTCTGGGTAAATCACTTGCAGTAGTGATGCATCTGGCCGCCCCATCAGCAGGTAGTTTGGGGTCACCGGATCTAGATCCGCTACATCAGAAGAGACATACCCCAGTGGTTTTGAAATAAGTATAGCCTCAACTTCTGAGTGTTCTGAGGACTTCCTCTGTCAGAGTCTGAGATCCTACTATGGTATGCAGGGCAGTTTTAACTGAGCGGATTTCATGCTCCCATATACCTCCAAAATGTGGGGCATTTGGGGGGTTGTAATTGAACTGTATCTTCTGTTTTGCTAATTGGGTTTGAAGATGTGGACGCATTGTTACCTCATGGTAGGGTAGCAGTCGATGGCGGTAATGGAGGGTGTCTGGTACGCAATGCCAGTTTAATCCCAATGTCATTTCTTGAGGGTCTGTTTGACTGCGGGAAATCCACAACTCAGTGTTCTCTGATCTAGCCTCTTTGGGGAGATGGCCAATCACTGAGGTCTCGTTGCTCGCCCACTGATGGATTTCAAACCCACCTGAAGCCAGTAGGGACCTTAATCCATCAATTAGCTCACGGGCTTCAACTGAGGAGGCAGTGCTCTGTAAACGGTTGTCGACATAAAAGCAGCGTTCAACTGACTGTCGTAACTTATCACCCTGCTGGCAATGGGTGAAAACATGTCGCTGTACTGCGAATATCGCACAACAGGGGCTACAGGTCGTGCCGAATGGAAGGACCTGCTACTTGTACACGTCAGGTGGGTTTCTAGGATTTAGGTCCCTCCACAAGAACCTTAGAAGGGGTCTGTCTTTGGGGAGCAGGCGGACCTGATGGAACATCCCTTTTATGTCTCCACTGATGGCTACTCAGTGTTCTCTAAAGTGGATTAACACTCCAAGGAGAGAGGGTCCCAGCGTAGGTCCAGGTAACAGCTGCTTGTTTAGGTTTTTCCCATTGTAGGTGTATGAGCAATTGAACACCACTCTGTGTTTCCCATTGTGTGTCACAATATGGTGGGGCAGATACCATGATTCTGTAGACAAACCTGCTTCTTGAGGTGGTATTTTAGTGGCATAACCTGCTTTCTCCAGTTTTTGAATCTCTTCTTGGTACCTGTTAGCTAATTGCAGGTCCTTGGCTAATCGACGTTCAGTGAACAAACACTGCGAGACTGAGAGTTGATCCTGCAGATGTTTGGAGGGGCCTTGTAAGGTCCAGCCAAGACGAGTTCTGACAGCAGCTGGACCCCCAGGTGGACCCAGTCGCACTGGTTCAATTGGGGTGATGAGCTCAGTGTGATCTGAACCAATAAGCAGTAAGGGACAAGCTTTGAGCAGAGGTGGGATTGGTATCCCTCTGAGGTGTCTGTACCTTTCCTGCAGGGTATTCACTGGGTAGGTGTATTCTGCTAGTCCAAATTGATTTGCTGTAAAGGCCTCCTGAATGTTAAACCTTTTCCTGGGGTTACTTGGGGTGGATAAGCTGAAGTTCACAGAAGTGCCATGCAGTGTCCTGATGTCTTGATGCACTGCTCGTAAATTCAGTTGTTCTGGTTTGCCCTTTAATCCGAGGTGGTGCGCTCTGAGCCATCATCAAGTATAGCAAATGTGTCCAAAGCTTTGTGTTGATGATGGATGGTAACCTTCACAACTTTCAGGAACACTTTCCCACCGCAGCGAGGCTGGTCTAAGTAAAGAGGTTCTGTAGTGGAGTTGTAAAGGCTATTGCTCTCACTGGTAATCTCACCTTTTCTTTGGTTGATGTCATGGAGTATGGACAGGTGTTTGGCTTGGCAAAGGTGGCAAGGCCTCTTTAGGTCACAGTCTTTGGCCATGTGGGAGTGTGCACATTTCCAGCACCGTTTATTGTCTTTGATCCAACCAACCATTTGCTCTTTGGTTAATGCTGTAAATGCTGTACACTGGCTGAGGTAATGTTCTGCACTGCAGTATGGACAGATTGCTTTGGGCTTGGTAGGTACTTTGGGATGTAATGCCTTGGTTTTGGTAAGTGGTTCTATGACCTGTCTTTGTTCCACGCCATGCAGTATGGTGGTTTGCTTACTTTGTCCACGAATTGCTGCCCTTGGATCTCGCTTTATCTGGGTTTTTCTTGAGGTGATGCCTCCTGAATTGGGTTTGTTGTGAACGAGGAAGACGGTTCAGAAGGCATTTCACATTTGACCCACTGTGCAGTTCTTCAATCCCATCCCCCTTTAGGGCTTTGAGCATACCAACTATGGCTTGAACTCGGATAGAAAAGTTGTCGAATGCCCGCTCATCACCAGCGCGGATAGGTGGCAGGTTCTCTAAAGCCTCTATTTCCTTCAGAACAAACTGGTAGGGCCGACCATACCTTCTATCAAGGGCTTGCAGGGCATTAGTGTATGGCATAACTGATTCTGCATGTGCCAACACCAGTCTGTCAGCATTAGGGACCTTCACATGCTTAAGAAGGATGGAGTACTTACAATGCTCTGGTAATTGGGGGTGGAGTAGGTTATCCAGAGCAATCCGAAGTTCCACGTATTGGGCTCTGTCCTCTTTAATGAAATCTGGGAAGGTGGGACCTTCTACGATTGGAAGCCAGTATGAGGGATGGGGGGTGTAGGGCACAGCATCAGCCCTAAGCTGAGATGTTGTAACTGGTTGTGAAGTTCCTGACATTGTCTCTGGAGCAAACTGACTGTGTGCTGGATAAGGCTCCAGGGGTGATACTTGATAGAAAGGGAGCTGGGTGGTTTGGCTTGTTCTCTGTTCAGGGAGAGGAGGTAATGGTTTCATCCAGGGCTCTGCGCTGGTATGCACATGGGTTCTAGTTGGATCTGATAAGGGGCTGCAGCATGGTAATGCGTAATGGTGTGTCGACAGGCTAGTCTCTCTGCTCACTGGAGGTGGTGACTGAAAATGAGTGTCTCTGATTTGGGTTTTCCTCAGTACTTGTGAAAGCTCCTCAACAAAGGAGGGTTGGGGTTTAGTAGGCAGTGGCCAAGGATGACGATCTGGGGTAACATCATCAGGGCTGGCATCGGATTTCAGCTGTCCCTTCTCCACTGATTTCAGGATCTGGATCCTAGGTGTCTGATGCCGGGATGATGCTCGTGAGGAGTGGGCAGATGCTTAAGGAGTGCTGCGTAGCAGGACTTTCTCTAAGAGTTCTGTTTGGCGTCTAGCAGTCTCACTCTGTTGCTTTGTAATTTCCATTATCTGCAGCACAGAGTCCTCTGATGAACTAGCTGTTCCAAATGGGTGGTGAGTGGAGATGGGGGTCGAAGTCACCATTACCTTCTCTTTCGGTTTAAAAGCCTGTCCTGATGGGTTCCCAGCATAGTTGACCACGTAGTCGTCTAGGTAGCCAGGCCTCTGGATTGCTCTGCGTGGACATTGGGATGAGGCAGGAGCTGATTTTGAGATTTCAGACTCTGGAGTTGCCATGGTAACGACCCGGATCCGGCTTGAAGGACCAATATTGTAGGGAAGGTGTGCTGGTTCTTAGGTTAACTTGGTCATCACCATGGAGTGTCGGTAAGAACACAGAGACAGGAACTCCATTAAAGTTACTTTAATGTCCTTCAAGTTCACTTGGTTAAATTGGTATACAATCTTGTGCATGGTTGTGTATAGGTGTATAAGTGTGGCACACAACTTCGACAGGAATCTGCAGAAAAGCAATACACAAACAAAAACAAAACTAAAGGTTCTATTTGAACAGTCACCCTACAATGCGATGGTTTGATTGGATACAGTTGGAGTTTGGATTCCTTGCCGCTGTCGCCTTTTGGCTTGCTTAGTTGGGGACACTTGACATTTGACTTGACATTTGATACTCAGCAGTGCTTTGATCTGCCTGCATTGACACCATTTTCTTTAAAAGCTGCCGTGCAGCCAAAATTATATACCAGTTATCACTGTAAAGCTGCTTTGACACAATCTGCATTGTAAAAAGTGCTATATAAATAAAGGTGACTTGACTTGACCCCTGTTAATAGCTAATCAAAGCTACTTTTGCCAGCCGTAGTGTCACAACAATGGAACCGAAATTCCACTAACAATTGGTGATTCAACCCAATCTTCACACTAATAGTTAATTAAAGCTACTGTTGCCAGCCGTAGTGTCACAACAATGGAACCCAGGTTCTTAACTGACGACAAAGACTTAACAGAGCAGCCATCAAGTGTTAGACAGTATTCTAGGTTATTATGTGAAGAAGTTTTTGGTTTCAAAAATTTGAATCTCTGTTTTTTCAGAATTAAGTAGTACAAAATTGCTAGTCATCCAATTTTTTATATCAGCTATGTATTCCGTTAATTTTGTGAATTGGTAAGTTCCGTCAGGGTGCGAAGAAATATAGAGCTGAGTATCATCAGCATAACAGTGAGAACTAACGCCATGCTTCCAAATGATATCTCCCAAGGGTAGCATGTACAGAATGAAAAGCAACGGTCCTAGTACTGAGCCTTGCGGTACTCCATATTGAACTTGTGATCGATATGACATCTCTTCGTTTACTACTACAAACTGATAATGGTCATATAAGTATGATTTGAACCATGCCAATGCAATTCCACTAATGCCAACATAATTTTCGAGTCTATTCAAAAGAATCTTGTGGTCGATAGTGTCAAATGCAGTGCTAAGATCCAGTAACACTAATAGAGAAATACAGCCACGATTTGATGGTAAGAACAAATCATTTGTAACTCTAATGAGAGCAGTCTCAGTACTATGGTATGGTCTAAATCCTGACTGGAAATCCTCACAGATACCATTTCTTTCTAAAAAAGGAGCATAGTTGTGATGATACTGCCTTTTCTAGTATCTTTGGCAGAAAAGGTAGATTTGAGATTGGCCTGTAATTGACTAATTCTGTAGGATCAAGTTGCGTTTTCTTAACAAGAGGTTTAATAATAGCCAGCTTAAAAGTTTTCGGTATGTATCCTAATGACAAAGATGAATTAATGATATTAAGAAGAGAATCTATGATCTCTGGAAGCATCTCTTTCAGTAGCTTAGTCAGTATAGGGTCTAACATACATGTTGTTGATTTAGATGATTTAACGAGTTTAGACAATTCTTCCTCTCCTATAGGATGAAGCTATCATAGATCTGAGTCATTGTCTTTTCTCTTTCTGTCTTCAGTCTGAGTAGATGCAGTATTACAGAGAAACAGTGTGTCATCCTGATTTCAGCTCTGAAATCAAACCTGTCACACCTGAGAGAGCTGGACCTGAGCTGGAATAAACTAGAAAACACAGGAGTGAAGCACTTATGTGACATACTGAAGGATTCACACTGTAAACTGGAGAGATTGAGGTCAGTAACATTCTTCACATACAAGAATCAAAATGCTTAAAATCACTTTAACAGTTTAAAATAAAACAATTTATACTCAATATCTCACAATGAGTCTGAGTTCACATTATATTTGTCCAGCATTTTCACCTCAGTATTTTGTGATCTGGTGAAATAAAAATGAAGATCTCTCTTCCTCTGTTTGTTTTATTTGCTCATAAAGATGGCGTGACTTTAGGGAATAAAGAGTTTTCTTTTCTACTCTCTTTCTTCTAATGTAGGTTAAGCTCCTGTGATATGACAGATGAAGATTGTCCTGCTCTGACTTCAGCTCTGAAATCAAACCCGTCACACCTGAGAGAGCTGGACCTGAGCAGGAATAAACTAGGAGACTCTGGAGTGAAAAACCTCAGTGATCTACTGATGAACCCACAATTTAAGCTGGAGAAACTATTATTATCGTCTTCAGTTTTCATGCAGTTAGTATCATTATACTGTATTTAGCATTTCGTTTATTTTAAGATTCTGTTTGGAAGACAGCAACAAACGTCAAAAGTCTAACCAATCAGCATTAGGGGCCGTAGCTATAAGGGTCGAGGAGACAGAATGAGCAAGAGGGAGATTTGAAAAAAAAGAAGAAAAAAAAGAGATGATGAGACACAATACAAAACAGCTCAAAAGAATATCATTGGAATGAAGGTTTATGACTGGGCAAGCACTTTAGGACCAGCGTTCATATTAGAAAAGCTTTCCAGCGCTGGAAAGAGCTGAGCGGGAAGGCCTGAAAACAGAGGCTGCTTTGATTCCACTTCACATATGAGTAAAACTGAGTTTGAGTGTCATGATTGTCTGGGGCCGCTGTGCTGTTGGCGACTAAAAACGAACACTTGTTTGTATTTACTCTTGTGTACTGTATGTTCTTTTTTTGTTCTTCCTTGTCGTTCGTTCATCATCTGCGCTTTATTTTTCGTGAAGCATTTTGTTGCATGTCAGCTGTGATAAACAGACATCCACTCTCGTATTGCGTGTGTAACAGTGGCCAGCTAGTGAGAGTTGTGCAGGAAACCACTGCACACTGACGACCGGTATGAATGTAGTGTTTAGCGTCATTGTCAGTGCACACACCTCGCATGACAGCAACGATCGGGCCGGGTTTCGAGACCCAGAGTGGAGTGGTTAGGATTGGAGAGTGAGTTTTGGAGGCGGAGGAATGAAGAGAGGGGTGGGTTTGTTTGGACTGATTTCAGATATCAACAATGTCCAACAGCATTGAAAAAATACGTACCCCACCTTTAACTCACACATGAACTGAACATGGATTTGAGTAATTTTATCTTTCTGTCTGTTTAGATGGAGTATTACAGAAAAACAGTGTGTCATCCTGACTTCAGCTCTGAAATCAAACCCGTCACACCTGAGAGAGCTGATCCTGAGCTGGAATAAACTAGGAGACTCTGGAGTGAAAAACCTCAGTGATCTACTGATGAACTCAGAATTCAAGCTGGAGAAACTAGAGTTAGTATCATTATACTGTATAGCAGTTACAATGTGATTGAAGTTTATTCATTTTCAGACAGCAGGGCTTATGTTTCATTCTTTATAGCAGTGCACTTTCTGGGTTTTCCCTATTGGTCACATTTTTATGTTTTTTTTTATATATCTATCTATCTATATCTATATCTATATATATATATATATATATATAAGTTAGTAATTATTTAATTTCCAGCATTTGAAATGATGTACTGATTGTGTACATGCAGAAATCTGCCTTTTCAACAGAGAATAAAGAATAGAGACATCAAATAAATAGTTATTACTATTAGACTATTGGAAACTAAATACTGCTGAAGCTCTTCAATAAGATGATCATCATAGATGTGAACTATTGCTATTTCTCTGTCTTCAGTCTGAATAGATGCAGTATTACACCGAAACAGTGTGTCATGCTGACTTCTGGTCTGAAATCAAACCCGTCACACCTGAGAGAGCTGGACCTGAGCTGGAATAAAATAGAAAACACAGGAGTGAAGCACTTGTGTGACGTACTGGAGTCACACTGTAAACTGGAGAGATTGAGGTCAGTAATATTCTTCACATACAAGAAACAAAATGCTTAAAATCACTTTAACTGTTTAAACTAAAACACTTTATACTCAATCCTCCGGTTTCACAGACAAGGCTTGACTCAAGATGATCACCAGTAATGTTTTTTTTTCTACTGTACATTTATTAAAACTACTTAAATATCCTAATTGAACTAAGGTCTTATCCTGGCCTAGGCTAAGCCCATATCTCACAATGAGTCTGAGTTCACATTATATTTGTGCAACATTCTTCACATTAATGATTTGTTAGTAAGATAATCTCTTTTCCTCTGTTTGTTTCTTTCTAGTCTACAGAACTGTGGCATTACAGATGTTTCTTCTTTAACTCAGTCTTTGACTAACTCAAAAGCACTGCAGTTTTTAAAAGTGCTTGATCTGAGTAACAATAAGATAGTAGACTCAAAGCAGCGGCTCTGTGATGTGCTACGAGACTCAAACTGTAACCTGAGGTGAGGAAACATCACTTTGTGATATTAAAGATCTTCATTTACCTCTGATATGTGAACAAACCTTTCACATTTTCGTGAAAGAAAATTATCATTAAGTTTTATTGCAACAAAGGGTTTTGTCATATTTACAGACCTCCTAAATAACTAACTGCTACAACACACATCTATACAATCCATACAATAGGAATTTGTTAGAAGAGTGCACTTCAGTTTTTGGATCTGGAACAGATACAGCACCCTCTCTTACACTCGAACCACAAATTCCTTGTGTAAATTGCCCTGTTATCTGTAATCTATCTTCCTTACATCTCATTAAAAAGACACCTAACTTATCGCTTGTGGTTTCCCATTCATTATACCTCAATGTGGATAGAGTTTATGATGGCGCCAGTGTGTGTGGCTCGCCGTCTGTTTCTGCTAATGCTGTGTATGCTGTTTGTGTCACTTGTTGTTCAAAATGTCAGTGCTCTATTGGTGTATGATTGCCAAACACTACTGGATCTCAGACTCTCTGCTAAAGATTTAGTAAAGTTTGATCATGGTGGACATAAGCTTCTTTCGGGGATCCCAGCTTATCTCTGCCGCCACCCGGCTACATACCCCCGGCATAAACGCCATCGTCGCCTAGGTAAACGCAGCGGTCGGATGGTGAGGGTGAAGGCTTGCTTGGCGCACTTTTCCATGGCTTCTTGGATTGAATACCGAGCGGTGCCTCGTGTCAGTATTTCTCGGCGATTGCTGGACCCTGTCGTCGGCCCGGATGAGGCGTTCCAGCCGAGAAATCTAAATCTGCGAGACTTGCAGCCTCTGTGTCGAGTTCCACGGACATTCAGCACCGCAGACCCGCTGGCTCCTGTCAGGATTGGCCTGGTAAATGCTAGATCGCTAGCAAACAAAACTTTTATCCTAAAGGATTTCTTCATGCTCCGGGGATTGGATTTTCTCCGTGTGACTGAGACATGGCTGAGGGTTGGTGAGTCCAGTGCTTTTTCAGAACTCGTACCGCATGATTGCTGCTATTTTAATTCACCACGAACGTCGGGACGAGGAGGAGGAATAGCAACTGTATATAAGAATCTCAATAACTGCAAACAGTTATCGCTATCATCCTCGTTTAGCAGTTTTGAACTGAGTTTATTTGAGCTGGGTCGTTCTCACACAGTGTTATGTGGTCTATCGGCCTCCCAAATACAATAAGGACTTACTACAGGACTACTCTACTCTACAGGACTTTTCTGTGTTCCTGGCTGAAATTATGCCTAAATACGACCGCATCCTTATTTTTGGAGATTTTAATGTTCATGTGTGTTGTCCTGAAAACCAGATGGCTAAGGACTTTCTATACCTCATTGACTCTTTTAATCTTGTGCAGTCTGTGTGTGGTCCCACGCAGGAGCGCGGACACACACTTGATCTTGTCCCATCTTTTGGTTTGCCTGTTCTTAACATGGAGATCTGTGACGCAGTATTTTCTGCCTGTACTGTTTGAGATTGCTCTTGCCTGTAATACAGTTGAATCTCGCACTGCTCCCCAGCCCTGTCGCATTATTAACCCTTCCACTGCTGTTCAGTTCTCGTCCGTTTTTAGTCAGAACTGTGCTATACCAGAGGCTATATGTGATGATTCAGAGGAGCTTAGCTCATGGTTGCACTCCACCTGTCAAACTGTCATAGATACCATGGCTCCATTGAAAATTAGGCAGCCTAAAACTAAATCTGAGCCATGGTTGAATGACACGGCTCGCGCTGTCAGACGCGAGTGCCGTAGAGCTGAGCGCAAATGGAAAAAGTCAAGTCAAGTCAAAAAAGGACAGACTACATGTATCACTTCAAATGCTAAGGGACTGCTGGCGTCATTATCAGACAATTGTGAAAGATGCTAAAAGAAAATATTTATCTGAAATTATTCAGTCAAACTGTAGCAAGCCTCGTGTTTTGTTTAAGACTATTGATTCAGTTCTTAATGCTACGCAAACTTTCTGTATTGATGCCTCCACTGCTGTTTGTGAAAACTTTCTGCACTTTTTTTATCCTCCACTTCCACTTCCACTAGAGCTCTTATTTCACCTTATGCTTATGATCCCTCAATCCCTGTCCTCTGTTTTTGACAGGTTTGAGCCTGTGACCTTGCCTGTTACAGGAGATTGTTGATCATTTGAAGCCCTCAGGTTCTCCACATGATGCTGTTCCTCCTCGACTTTTTAAAGAGGTCTTTCCTACTGTAGGGCCATTTGTTCTTGCAGTCTGTCTTCAGGTGTGGTTCCTAAAAATTTTAAACATGCAGTAGTGCAACCTCTGATTAAAAAACCTGGTCTGGATCCTGTAGATCTTGTAAATTTTAGGCCTATCTCCAAACTACCTTTTCTTTCAAAAATCCTTGAAAAGATAGTCTGCAGTCAATTAATGGCCTTTTTGAAAGCCCACAATACTCTTGAAATTTTCCAGTCCGGTTTTAAAACTTTGCACAGCACAGAATCTGCTCTTTTAAGTGTTTAATGATATCTTTTTTTAGCTACTGACTCTGGTGATTGTGTTATTCTTGTGCTTCTTGATTTAACTGCTGTGTTTGACACTGTGGACCATGAAATCCTGATCTCACGTTTGGAGCAGTGGGTGGGCATCAAGGGCATAGCGCTTGAATGGTTTAGGTCCTACTTGGAAGGTCGGACTTTCTGTGTCAGCTGTGGTGACTCTGAGTCCTCCTCTGCTCCTCTCTCTTGTGGGGTCCCACAGGGCTCAGTTTTAGGCCCTCTTCTCTTCTCTCTGTATTTGCTCCCACTAGGTTCAATAATCAGGAAGCATGGCATGTCTTGAGTATTCTAAATTTTTATGCAGACGATAGCCAGATTTATGTGCCTCTTAAAAAGAATGACACTGTCATGCTTGGATCTTGCTGACTGTATACAGGCCTGGATGTCTCTTAACTTTTTAAGTTTTAATGTAAAAAAGACAGAGGTGATGGTTTTTGGTGGCACCATTGGGACCCCTTCTGTTGATTTGGGGGCCTTGGCCCAGTACAACAAACAAACCATTACTAACCTAGGGGTTAAAATCGATGCTGACCTTAAGCTTTACAGTCAGATCAGGGCAGTCGTTAAATCTAGCTTTTTTCAATTGAGGCAGCTGGCCAAAATAAAGCCATTTCTTTCAAGGCAACACTTTGAGACCATAATCCACGCCTTTGTCACCACTCGGCTGGATTACTGTAATGCACTGTATGTGGGGGTTAGTGGGTCTTCTGTTGCTCGTCTGCAGATGGTTCAAAACGCTGCAGCACGTCTGTTAACTGGATCACGCAAATACGATCACATTTCCCCTATTTTAGCCTCACTTCACTGGCTGCCCATACATTTTAGGATCCATTTTAAAATTCTCTTATTTGTTTTTAAATCTTTAAATGGTCTTGCCCCACTCTACATTTCTGAGCTGTTACATCCTTATACACCCACCCGTTCTCTCAGGTCAGCTGATCAGCTGCTCCTGAATGTGCCCAAAACAAAACGGAAGCTCAGAGGGGACCGTGCCTTTGCTGTGGCAGCTCCTAAAATGTGGAATGATCTGCCTCTGCCCATAAGACAGGCCTCTTCATTGTCTACTTTCAAGTCGCTTCTTAAAACCCACCTTTTCTCTTTTGCCTTTGACACTTGATTTTGACATTTGTTTCTTAATTTGTTTTATTTGTATTTTATGTCTTGTATGAGTTGGGTATTTTATGTTTATATATTCTTCTGTACAGCACTTTGGTCTACTTCGGTTGTTTTAAAGTGCTCTATAAATAAAGTTTGATTGATTGATTGATTGATTCAATATACACATCAAATACATTTGTCCTACTTCTTAATAAACGTTACTTCATAAAATTTTCTCATTTCCCATCTACTTTTCGGATCCTGATTTCTAGGAAAGTCATGTACATAGCAACTAGTTCTGTTGTCATCCACTAAGGCTTTCAGTATGCCATTTGAGAACCAGACCCTTTCAATCATTCCCAGCAGAGTTTTGGCTCTAGTTAGGAATTCTCCAAGGGTCATTCCAGCCACTTGGCCTCCATTCTCCTGGATCATTACTGCAGCCATCTATAGAAGACAGATGAATCATCAAAAAATGCCAGTCCATATGTTCCTGTATTCACAGTTACCACTTTCTTTTCTAGTTCTATGCCATTCCAAATTTCATAAACTTCTTGTTTCCTTAATTCAAGTACTTGAAATACACATTTAGTTCTTCTACAGTTTCTTAGTGCTAATTCATATTTTCTCCCCATGATACTGTTACGTGACGTGGTATATAAACTCTCACAATGAGAAAGAATACCAGTAGACAGGCTTTAATGACAAACAACATGGGAAACAGGTTAAACTCAGGAGCAATACACATATAACCACAGTAACATTAACAAGATCGGACAAAGACTTAGGGAGAACACAAGGTATAAATACACAAGGACTAACAAGGATAACTAATGAGATGGCAGGTGAACTAAATAACTAATCAGACAACATGGGAAAACGTCTCGGGTTACTGGTGTAACCCTTGTTCCCTGAGTAAGGGAACGAGACGCTACGTCGAATGACGTGATGGAACCCTCTGCGTGATTGCGTCGTGAAGCACTTCTGTATCTAACCAATGATGAGACGAGACGTCAGAGGCGGGTGACGTCACGGACCAGGAAACTATAAAGCATACCCAGAACAAAGAACGCTAGCTTCTGGATTATGGCTGAAGCAAGACGCTCACAGGTACGCTGGGGGTACGGCAACGTGACGTAGCATCTCGTTCCCTTACTCAGGGAACAAGGGTTACACCAGTAACCCGAGACGTTCCCTTTCGTGGGAACTATCGACGCTACGTTGAATGACGTGATGGGAACGCTGTCCCAACTACGCCGTATCACCGAGCACCTGTCTGTGATCTTGTAGACAGAACCGAGGAACCCGGAGTAGAGCTTTCGTCTAGGTTGTAAAACCTGATGAATGTGTGCTGTGATGACCATCCAGCTGCATCGCATATATCATTCAATGACACTCCTGACATTAAGAGGCTGCCATACCCCTGGTGGAATGAGCACGGACAGCTAGAGGACATGGCTGTCCAGATGCTTCATAGGCAAGTGAGATGGCCTCGACCACCCACTTACTCATCCTCTGCTTAGATGCTGGGCCCCCTTTCTTAGGGGACCCATAACATACAAACAGCTGTTCTGTTTTCCGCCACAGGGCAGCTCTGTGGACATATGTATCTAAAGCCCTAACGGGGCAAAGCAGATTGCGTTTCTCCTGATCCGGATTTGCAAAAGGAGGAGGACAGAAAGCCTGGAGTACTATGGGACCCGGGACGTTGGTGGGGACCTTTGGCACGTAGCCAGGTCTAGTGTGCAGGAAAGCCTTAACCATACCAGGGGCAAATTCCAGACACGAAGGAACAACCGACAGTGCTTGTAAATCTCCTATCCTTTTAAGAGACAAGATTGCCAGAAGAAATATCGGAATTTTTCTGATACCTCTTCTAGTGGTTCGAAGGGAGCCTCAGCTAGCCCTTCTAATAATATAGCCAAGTCCCAGGCTGGAGTTCTTGTACGTACTGCAGGCCTCAGCCTCAGCGTGCCACGAAGGAAGCGTATGATAAGGCTGTCTCGACCCACCAAGGAACCCCCTACAGGAGCATGATAAGCCGAGATGGCTGCTACATAAACCTTCAATGTCGAAGGAGATAACCTTCCCGAGAACTTTTCTTGGAGGAACTGAAGCACAAAGCTAATAGATGACTGGACAGGGTCCGTATTGCGTTGACTACACCAAGTAGAGAACAACTTCCATTTGTATGCATATAGCTTCCTTGTGGAGGGAGCTCTGGACTGAAGAATGGTCTTCACAACCTCGGTTGGGAGACCGGAATCTATGAGCCTTGCCCCCTCAGAGGCCAGGCCCACAGTTTCCATAGCTCTGGGCGGGGATGGAGTATCGTGCCGCCCGCTTGAGACAGGAGATCCTGCCTGAGAGGAAGCTCCATTGGAGAGCCGTCTAATAAGGACATTAGGTCCGCAAACCATATCCTGGTCGGCCAGTACGGGGCCACCAGTATTAGGCTGACCCCTTCCTGGCGTACTTTTTCCAGAACTCGGCCTCGGCCACATCTGTAGCATAGCATCCAGCCCCAGAGGTGTTGGGTGCGTTAGGGAGTACCACAGTGGACACTGGGTTGATTCTCCCGAAGCAAATAGGTCGACTTCCGCTTGACCGAATTTTTTCCAGATGAGCTCCACCACCTCGGTGTGGAGTCTCCACTCCCCGGGCCTCGGCCCCTGCCTCGACAGGGCGTCCGCTCCCACATTTTGATGCCCTGGAATATAAGCTGCTTTCAATGAGAGGAGCTTTCCCTGGGCCCACAGGAGGATCCGACGGGCCAAGTTGCAAAGTCGGCGAGACCGCAGACCCCCCTGATGGTTGATATACGAGACCACCGTTGTGTTGTCCGTACGGACCAACACGTGATGGTCCCTCAGGTCTGGGAGGAAGTGTTTCAATGCAAGAAATACCACCATCATCTCCAGCCGATTTATGTGCCAGGAGAGCTGATGGTCCTCCCATAGGCCCTGAGCCGAGCGACCACTCATGATCGCCCCCCAGCCCGTGAGGGAAGCATCTGTCGTAAGCATTACGCGACGACGAGAAGTCCCCAACACAGGTCCCTGGGACAGGAACCCAGGCTTTTTCCACATGACCAGAGCACGGAGGCATCGCCGTGTGACTTTGATCGTGCGAAAAGGATTTCCCCTCGGAGAAAACCCCTTGGTCCTGAGCCACCACTGTAAGGGTCTCATGTGCAGAAGGCCAAAAGTTATCACATTGGACGCAGCTGCCATAAGACCCAACAGTCTCTGAAACTGTTTTACAGTGAGTGACTGGCCTAACTTCACCCCTTTCACGGCCCCCGAGAATGGAACTCACACGAGCAGGGGATAAATATGCCTGCATCGTGGTGGAGTCCCAAACTACCCCTAAGTAGTTGGTAATTTGACTCAGAACCAGCACACTTTTCTTGGCATTGAGCCTCACCCCAAGCTTCTTCATGTGCGACAGAACAACATCTCGATGTTGAACTGCCAGCTGTTCTGTTTGAGCTAGTATCAACCAGTCGTCGATATAGTTCAGTACGCGGATGCCCTGGAGTCTCAGCAGAGCCAGAGCTGCATCCACGCACTTCGTGAACGTGCGGGGTGATAGAGATAAGCCAAAGGGAAGAACCTTGTATTGGTAAGCTTCGCCCCCAAAAGCAAACCTGAGGAACTTCCTGTGGTGAGGATGGATGGATACATGAAAGTATGCGTCTTTCAGGTCTATCGCCACAAACCAGTCCTCGGACCTGATCTGTGGGATAATCTGTTTGAGTGTAAGCATTTTGAACTTTAGCTTTCGTACAGATCGATTTAGCACACGTAAATCTATGATCGGACGTAACCCTCCATCCTTCTTTGGAACGATGAAGTAGCGGCTGTAAAAGCCCGACAGCTTGCTGGGAGGAGGAACCCTTTCTATAGCTCCTTTTTGCAAGAGTGTCGTAACCTCTTGTTCCATAACCAGAGACTGCTCTGGGGACACCACTGTGGGAAGGACCCCGTTGAACCTGGGCGGCCGAGAGCCGAACTGTATTTTGTAACCCTGTTCTACAATGAGCAGCACCCATTTCGAAATGTTCGGGAGAAGTTTCCATTCTTCCATAAATTCTACTAAGGGAACCAGTCTCTCGAGACTGGCCTCTGGTGTTTTTTGAGCACTTGGCCCGTTGGTCTGACGCGGCGCACCGGCAGACAGACGGATCAAGTGACGACTGACCCTCCTCGGAGGATCGGTGGAGACCGCTGCGCCCTGATGCACACTGGGTGGCAGGGTTGGCAGAACGGCCCCCTGAGGGCACCGAAGGGGAACGGATACCAGATTTTTTAATACCCGAACCCCTCCGGAGGGGGCTGCCCTCATGAGTCCTAGACAGCTGGCGTCAGGACTTTTTCTTTGAAGCCTTCCGGGAAATAATGACGGTCCTCAGATTCGCCTTACCCCCAGAAGGCTTCGCCTGTGCTGACCGCCCCGGTCCCCAAGGTCTCTGCGGGGGAGCACGGGTGGCCACACTGGCCTTCTGCTGCGCTCTATGCGCCAAGGAGCTGGCTATTGGCTGGGGCTGCCCCCGCTCAGCAGCCCCGGGGGGATGAGTGCGGCGGGGAAGGAATCTCTGGAAGGCTGCTGATTGTTTACGCGTCTCCTGGAACCTATCGACGACAGATGACACTGCGTCGCCGAATAGGCCCACAGGAGACAACGGCGCATCCAGGAGGACGTTTTTATCTCTGTCCTTCATGTCTGACAAATTGAGCCACAGGTGCCTCTCCGTGGCCACCAGGACTGCCATAGAGCGGCCAATTGACTTGGCCGTCTCCTTGGTGGCCCGGAGAGCTAGATCTGTCGCTTTTCTAAGCTCCTGTATTGACCCAAACGTCGCTTCCCCGCTTTCATCTATCTCCCCCAGCAGGTCAGCCTGGTAAGCTTGCAAAATAGACATAGTATGAAGGCAAGCTGCAGCCTGACCTGCTGCCGAATAAGCCTTGCCCACCAAGCCCGATGTCGTTCTTAAAGGCTTAGTGGGCAATGTCGGGGTCTTGAGGGACGATGCAGACTCGGGCGAGAGATAGCTCGCAAGGGTCTCTTCGACCCGAGGCATCGCCCCATAGCCGTGGTGCTTCAGCCCCACGATGTTACTATATGTTGATGTTTGGGGGCTGAACACACGATATTGAACTGGTCTATTCCACGACCTCGACACCTCGGTGTGGAGGTCGGGAAAGAACGGCAGACCCCGACGCTGGGGTAGTGACCGTGCGGGGAGAAAGCGCTCATCAAGCTTGCTTTTTGGTTTTGTCTCACTTCTCTCCGCGGGCCAGTCTATTTTTAGCTTATCGACTGCCCTAGTCACCACCTCCAGCAGCTCCTCATAAGCTGGAGACGAGGATGGCGGGTCCTCATCTCCAGTCTCGACGCTCACCACGTCAACCTCCTCGGAGGAAGATATGTTGAGCATCGGTGTCTCCCTCCGGGGGGAAGAAACCACAGCGCGTGCTTCCACCACCAAAGGAGAGACACTGGGTCTGGCAGGTAAGGGGAGTGATAGGGCTGGGCCCGTCTCTCCCCCCTCTGCCAGATCCATCTGTGATCCCCACGAATGCAACTTCCGCTGTGCCTCAGCAGCAGCGGGACCTGATCCGCGGGGAACACTCGCCGCGGCACCCTCCTCAAAGAGCGCCCGGCGTGATCTTAACACTCTGAGAGCGAGCCGTTCGCAGTGTACACAGACAGCCCCCTCGAGAGCTGCCTGTGCATGCTCGACTCCCAGGCAAACAACACACATCTCGTGTGTGTCCCCACCCGAGATGAATCGCGTGCAGGGAGACGCACACTTAATGAATTGCTGATTTTCTTTTCCGCCATTTTATATATATATATATATATATATATATATATATATATATATATATATTGTGTGTGAGTGTTTGAAACTCTTGTCCTCAGACGAAGAGATCACTGTGATGTGAAACAGACAAACAACACTAAATAAGACACACAAGATACAGAGAGCGCTTGCTGAAGACAACAGATGCTAGCGTTCTTTGTTGTGGGTATGCTTTATAGTTTCCTGGTCTGTGACGTCACCCGCCTCTGACGTCTCGTCTCATCATTGGTTAGATACAGAAGTGCTTCACGACGCAATCACGCAGAGGGTTCCATCACGTCATTCGACGTAGCGTCGATAGTTCCCACGAAAGGGAACTAGGTCACAGGAATAAACCAAAAACACAATGGAGTGAGATATAGACTAAACATGTAACAGATACATGGTTGCATCCACCATGGTATCAGATAGGCCCCATCACTGTTCAGTGATCTAGAGCCAATTCTTTGAACCTGTAAGGAACCCCCCATCGGCCCAAAAACGGAATCCGATGGCCTGGGCGAAGGTTAACGCGTGTATGTCTTTTCAGCGCCCCTGTGAAGTTCACTTAATTTCACTCGTTTAATCTGACTCCAATTTCAAATGATTTACTCTTAGGTTGTGTTTCCAATTAGAAATTAATCATTGGTTATGCATCAATTTAGATATTTGATTATTCTAGGTATCCCATATTTTCAATTATTCATTCACTGCGGTCCCGGTATCGCTTTAGAAAAATCACTTCGGCCGACTGAGTGGTCTTCTCGGACACAAACTCGTCAGTTCTGTCCTTAAACATTGGATGCAGGGTAAATATCTACCTTTAAGTCGGTCGCGCTCTGCTTACTCGTAACAAAAAGCATAGTTTTTTATATATTTACGAAAACTGCAACTTATTTAAGGCAGCGATAATCAGAAATCGAAATGGACTTAATTGATGTGCCCTATGCTCCATCTATTGGTGCTCTTCGGTCACTTTTGACCGAAAAATTTTCTGTTTTGAAATGTTAAAAATCGCAGCTTCATCGGAATGGTACGAAACTTGGTGACTTTTATGGCATTTGGAATGTGAACACACAAAAAAAGTTCACTGCGGTCCCGATATCGCTTTAGAAAAATCACTTCGGCCGACTGAGTGCTCTTCTCGGACACAAACTCGTCAGTTCTGACCTTAAACACAGCGATAGTCAGAAATCGAAATGGACTTAATTGATGTGCCCTATGCTCCATCTATTAAACCTTCTGTATGATCAATCCTGAACACAATCTTGTTTCTCAGCATCTGAAATTTAGGCAGAGAGTGAGTCAGAGTTCACAACTGCTGAGTTGTTCCAACATTTTTTGCATTTCTTCATTGTCTTTTTCATTCTTTTTCATTCTCTGGAGTTGGCGGTATCGCCGGCAATACCACCTCGGTTTTTTTCTTACCAGTGTGAAAGAGACTAAAAATACTCTGTCAATTTTTTCACATACAATTAAGAGTTATACTCCATTTTAATCTGTGAAATATCTTCTTTTATTTGTGTACACTCAGAGTAAAAACAAAATGTTGTGCTTTTTGCAAAATAAAGAAAACTAACATGATGCGTGATCTGTCGTCTCCCTCTGAACGAAGTCCAAACTGATAGTTCTCAGAAAATGAACTGTAACTTAGTGAATACTAATGACACAAAAATGAGACTTATGTCTAAAGAAACGTTGAAATGTCAGGTTTTAAATCGTGTAAGTCAAATCGAAAACAAATATTCTCTGTTTATGTAATCTTAATGAAAAGAGACATGTCAGACGTTCGTGATTCAGTTCATTATCCGCTAATGCGGCCACGCCCACGGAGCGAGCGCTATTCAGACGCAAATTCTGAGGCAATACATGTATACATCGTCGCAATCGTGTATTTATTATCTTCAAAAGTGTCTATCTGCATGTTATAGCCATGATGATAGCAATCTCTGGAAGCCTCTGTTAGTTCCTGGAATGTCACATGGTATGCCTGTTCTTCACTGAGACATTTGTTGGACTAAATGTGCACAGAGCGCCCTCCGGCTGCAAGTATGAATTGAAAACACAGTATCCAGCGCTCATAGTCATGACAATAAATATTGAATAAATATTACTCCTCTGTATAGAAAATTGACATAAACATATGAGAATCCATCAATATTTCTCCAAATGTGCATGCTTTTAAGCTAAAAGCCCTGATGGATGTTGTTTTGTCAAAGGTAATGACTCCGTTTTTCATATTCATAACTCCTGATGCATATTAACCTGTTAACCTGCACAAGGACGTCGACGCACTGAAGCTTTTTTGTTTAAATTAGCTTGAATTTACTGTTAGATGTAATGTAATAACTTTGACAATCTATACATCATTAAAAAGATCTAAGACTCAAGCTTCAATTTTTAATCTCTGTTTTACTCTCAATATCGTATAGTGACCGTTATTTGTTAATATGCTTTGGGAGTTATGAATATGAAAAACGGAGTCGTTACCTTTTCATTGAAATATGAGCATCAGCCTCAGCCATTGAGAAAAAAACTCTTGTGAGATTGTCATGAAAAAACTCGACAAAATGCATATTTGGAGAAATACTGATGGATTCTCATATGTTTATGTCAATTTTCTATACAGAGGAGTAATATTTATTCAATTTTTACCCAAAACGCACTGTTGTCCTTATTACGAGCGCTGGATACTCTGATCTACTGTGTTTTCAAGTCATACCTGCAGCTGGAGGGCGCTCTGTGCACATTTAGTCCACAAATGACTCAGTGAAGAACAGGCATACCATGTGACATTCCAGGAACTAACAGAGGCTTCCAGAGTTCACTCAAACCATGGATATAACATGCAGATCGACACTTTTGAAAGTAATAAATACACGATTGTGATGATATGTGGTTTATCTTTGTTCCTTACGCCATGTTGGGTATTCATAATAATAGATTATATTTATAATGCAATGCTAATCGAGATAGCTTTTCTCATTGTGCAGAATAGCATAAAATTATATATTTTCTGTCTGATTTTTGATCCAAAGCCAAATCAAATCCCAGAAGGTTATTTAAAACATTCAACTTGTAAGTTTGGAGCAAAAACATGATGCTTTGCATCACAGAAATACATTATATTTTAAAGTATATTAAAATAGAAAACCATTATTTGGTTAGAGACTTGAGACTTCTTTTAAAAACATTATAATAGTAATGCGTCCAATCTTTTGACTGGTAGGCTACTGTAATTTAACATAGGCCTATACAAAATTTTCTTCACATGATGTACAATAATATGTGCATGCATGAGATCACAAAAATTGTTTTTTTGTCAAGAGTGGACATTATATTCACGTAAGTACAGATGATATGATCCTGTTATCAGAGGGGTTTTCCACATAGTGTTACGGTTTGAGTTGGGTTTTGTTCTGTTTAGTCCATGTTTAGAGTTTGTTTTTCTTTGGTCACATGTTCCCATTTGTTCTTAGTTTCCCGCCACTTGTTTGTTACTATGGTTTCTGATTTGATTAGTGTTTGAGTTCAGCTGTGTCTTGTTAGTTAGTCTCGTTTGGTCCTCTGTTCTCCTTGTATTTAAGCCCTGTGTTTGTTCAGTTCCATTGTCAGTTCTCTGTTATGTATACGTTGATGTTCTGTTCCCTGTTCTGGTGATTCTGAGTTCTGTTCATTAAAACTTGTAAATTGCTGCGATTAGATCCTACATCTCATCCTTTGCTGCGACAACGTGTGACACATAGCCTACCTGACTGAAAGGGCTCATTATGCGGGTCATTATGCAGGTCATTATGTGGGTCTTTGTCTTCTCAAGTGTGAATCACAGCATTATTCATGAAGATTCATGCCTCCACGCATACTGTGTTTCTTGACAAAAAGTGTCTTACAAAATCTAAATCAATATATTGTTTTATATGAACGAGTAGGCAGGATAATTTTTACATCATTTTGAAGCAAAAACTAGTCTACAACCTCCAATACCCAGAAGTCTTGTAAACACATATATAATATTAGTATTGTGGCCTTATTTCAGTGACTTAAGTTTTTTGTTTTTTCAATAACTATGCATAAACGTTATTCCTTCAAAAATACAAACATGTACATACATGTTCCTCACATATTATGGTAGCCTAGTTTGTGCTGAATACAGTGTACTTTTGTCATTAATATGTTTATAAACAACTGAAAAAAGCACAAATGTCAGGGCATATCAAAACTTCTCCAGGGCCCCAAAAATCCTCAGACCCCAGAGGGTTAAATACAATAACTCACACAAGGTATGTTTTTGTATCGGAGAAAGTTTGAGTCTTAAATTGAAATTAATCCACTATCTGTGTCTATATTTGTTGTTCATGCGAGTAAGTGCTAAATCCCCACTTTTACAAAGGTGCATTGTCGAGAATGAAAGTAATTTATTGCGATTTAAGGCAGCAGGCTCACGCAATCCATCATATGCATGCTGCTTGTGTGGATACAGTCATTTTTGACTGCAAATGATAAGGTAATTTCATTAAATGTACTGAATTTATGGCATTTTGGCAGTTAGAAATAGTCACCTCACGTATCCTCAGGGGTACGCGTACCCCAGTTTGGGAGCCACTGAAGCAGGGCAACTATTCCTCTGATTCCAATCACTTTACTCTATCCTTCAGAGCTAATTATCATTCCAAAAACCAATATCATTTTATTAAATAGTATAGTATTCTACCGATTTGGATGGTGCTCACCTTGCAGTGCCACCAGAGTTTTTGATATATGATAAAAATTCCCATTTCAATGACCTGCTCAAACTGTGGTTCTTCAGCACAGGAGAATTATTTTTTTTCCATCATCCGGGGCTTTTTGGGGGCCTTAACATGCTCAAAAACTCTTGAAAATTGCCACACACATTGGAATCTGCGGCCATTAGGACGCTGCAAAGGATGGGAGCCGGGTGTGGCAGGGGGGCTCGACAGCGCCCCCTTAAATGGTGTTCAAAAAATTGGTCAGTATATTAATCACGCTTGCATGTATTTGAATGAAACTCAGTACACATATAGACCTCATTGGGCCTAACAACTTTCGTGCTCTAAGTTATACACCGGCTCAACAGAAAGTTGGCTATTATGGGTTGTTTGAAAAATGCATGCTCTGAAATTTGATATACTCCTCCTAGGCGATTAATCCGATCATCACTAAACTCGGTCAGCTTGAAGTCAAGACATTGAGGATGTAAAATTGCGAGTGGATTTTTGATATCTCGAACGGTTTGGCCGTGGTGAGGCAACAAATGGCGAGAAAAGGGAAACAGGAAATGTGTTATAACCTCTGCATACATTGATGGATTTTTATGAAACTTCAGCTGTGTGTTCGTTGTAGGAGGCTGATCACATGGATGTGACTATTTACAGTCATTAGCTTTGAGTGGTCTCTGTCTGTGTCCCTCTCTGTACTTGTTTTGACTATACTTGTGAGGAACAAATGTCCTCACTTATTTTGTGGAATACTTTCACAACCCACTAGTGAGGACATTGACTGGTCCTCACTATTTTAAAAGGCTTATAAATCAGCCAAAATATGTTTTTATTTAAATCTAGTGATGGTCACATGTTTCTGTGATGGGTAGGTTTAGGAGTAGGGGTTGTGTAAGGTGAAAAGACACTGTGCCAGGTGAAAATATCATTGACCTGATATAAAATCAATGGAAGTCTATGCAATGTCCTCACTAAGATAGCAATACAAACCTGTGTGTGTGTGTGTGTGTGTGTGTGTGTTTACCCATTTTTTGATGAACTTATAAAAATATTGAACTGCAAATGATAACTTCACACTCTTTTGAAACTGAACCATGACATTATATCATTATTTAGACAGGACTACTTTTCAAATGTCATTTGAGTTACAATTATTATTACCAACACATGTGATTTCATGTTCTGATTCATACAAGACATAAATCTTTGTTTTGTTTTGTTTTGACAGAGGAATTCAAATTTTTTAAAAATCACTGTTTAAGTAAATTTCACTTGATTTTATAAAAGTGACTGTTTAAAATAAACTTGCATAAGTGAGCAGAAAAATCTAGACATGTGCTTTACTATTACCTGAGACAGATATAAAAATCGTCTTTGCAGGTTTTGTGATTTGGCTCTATTAATTTATTTTATTTTATTTTTTTCGTCGTATACCACATATTGAAATTAAATGAAAGCATGCTTTTGGAGCATAAGACTGGTGCAGAAACGATAGTTCAGGGAGGTCAGAAAACACATGAAGAGAAGTGTTAGGATTATACAACATCAGCAATCACAGACATTCGCATTAGACTGGATTAGATTTCTCAGAGCACTGTGGAGTTTGAGCAAATAACAGTATATAATTTGTTCTGGAATTTTTATAGAGATTGTCTGAGAAAAACATAGACATGGCAGATTAGGATGATATTCTGCACTTATTTGGAATTGATCTATGACATTCTATGACATGAAATTCATCTAAATTTAAATGATCTCATGGATGTGGCTGTTGTGGTTTGTGATCATATGGGCACCAGCTGCTGCAGTAAATGTGGTGTATTCAAATAACTTTGACATAGTCCTTTTATGTTTACCCGTTTTAAATGCCTATTGCCACCGTGTTGGCGGTGCCACCGGGCTTGGGCCTATATTTGTTGGTTGTGTTTACAGTGTTTGTGTTGCCATTTTCATTTCTAGCAATTTGGATCTCATTTTGTAAATTTGTTAATAAATAGTGATAAATAGTCGCAAAATGTTTTTCATTGTCAATATATTTCCAGCCATCAAATCCTACATATCGATCTCTGACTGTTGTCAACAGAGCAAACTCCCCTTTTTAGTTTAGAATTTTACTGGAATTTATCCTTTTTTCTTATCTCTTCTGCATATTTTGGTTTGTTCTGTTCACTTCTTTTTTCCCTCATAACTGTTCCCTCAGATTTACATTCGGTCAGCTTCCACGGGTCAAAATACTTCCTTGATCTGAATATCCAACAACCCTCTAGCTCTTTGTCTAAACTTGTTCTAAAGGTGGATCCTATGAAATATTTAATTGTTTAATTTCCATCACATTCTTTAATATAACCATTATTTTCATATATATTGACCTATTTAGTGTACCAGTGTTTTACTTTTACCGTACTTTTGAGTTTAACCTTAGGTTTCCTGATCATATAATATAACACACTGTCATTTTCCATACTGCTATTATCTAACCACTTCCAAAAACCTATAGTTTTTCAGTCGACCATACAGTTAAATCATAACCAGATATATTTTCATTTTTCACTTGTACCTGGGATAATATTGTTTGTCCGGTCATAATTTCCCATTCTATCAGATAACTTACTCTTACTAGAGCTAATAAAACTATCCCCCACCCCAGTAAACACCATATAAAGGTACTTATCCATTTCCAGAACCGCCTCTGCTTCTTTAGCCTTTTAATACTCTCTTTTGCCTCTTCCAGTTCCAGGCTTTCCATGGATATCGTCCTTTTCATCTTCCTGTAATCAGAGGTTAATCGTAAGCTCTTCAACGAGCCACTTAAATTTCCTTATCAAGCCTTTTTTAACCACTCTCATTTCAGGTAACTTTTCATGTAATTCTGCTTCTGTACCGCCAATCCAGTTAAAATCTGAGTGTGCACAGGTTAACACATTTATTTCATATGCATTACAACTTTTCTTTTGGCTCTTCAGTTACTTGCCATTTACATAAAGGATTCCAACCACATACTTCTCGGCTGCATGCCACCACACTTTGTGGTCTTTTAGCTCTTTGGCCGGTGCTACTTCAACCTCTCAGGCTTTCTCACACTGACCTGGATGACTCTAGCGTCCTATCCTTTGCTCCACATACCACACATAGCCACAATTTAATACCATCCCAGGTGCAGTTACATTTCTCCCCAAAGTCTGCGGGGGGGCAAGGGGGAGCAAGGGGGGGCAAATGCCCCCCCATATTTTTCCCGATGTGATCCATCAGCTCCAGTCCACTAATTTGGAGCGGTTAAGGCCCAGGTATACTTCATTTCCAACGTTCCCCTCCGTCTTGTGCACAGTTGAGCGCGCAAGTCTTTGCCCCCTGAGCGCGCGGGCCTTTCAAAGATACTTCTTTGCCCATGAGCGCGGAAAGACGCGTTCAGCGCATGGTTATAAAAATTCAGCTGCGTGGCCACTATTCAGACAGTCAAAGCTAGTCCACAGTCTAGTAAACGTTTCTTGCTTGCGCCGACTGAAAACACATGAGAAATATCATGAGACCGGAGAGACTCGGACATTGCAGTACTGAACACTGAACGGTCCATGCATGTGGATTTGGATAAAACAGTTAATCGATTTGATGCCATGCCCGAACGCCGTTTATCCCTTCACAGTGTCATTAAGGGCATGCAGGGCTATTAAATTGTTTTTCTTATTATCATGCTACTTTTATTATTAGATTAATATTGCAATTCATTTGCCCCGCGATATCATAGCGCATCACCGCATAACTGACGCTCTGCGAGGACAATAAATACTTAGATAGCTTACTCCTCATTTAAAGAACAACTTGTTTAACACAAAATACTTCTTGATTCACGAAAAATACTATTTTTTTCTCACTATGGGCCACAAGAGAAATATTAAGAAAATTGTCTCCAAGAGAATATGCGCCATTATTGCAGCGTTGGATGCCAAAAGCTCAGTCAGTTTTTACTTTCAGTTTCTGTAGAGAATAGGCCTAATTGACTGGCGTTTGAGACTTCTTCACCCGCATAACTCTCATACAAAGTTTTTTGTGTGATATCAACCAACTCGCCTTCATGGTTTAAAATGGAAATATTTTCAATATTGCGACGTGGCATTTTTCTTTATCACCAGTTGCTCGCAAAATGATGGACACTGATTCACATATCGTCCGTGTCATTTCCTGTGATAATAAAATTAAGTGAATTATTAAATAAATGAGTAAATAAACTAAACTTGTTTGCTTAAAATTTCTGCAAATAATTTGCTGATGCAGGTACAAAAAAACGTCTTGTACCTGCAAAAAAAAAAAAAAAAAAAAAATCCTTGCCCCCCCTACCTCAAGAGTCAAATGATGGTCATGCCTAGGAGGATGTCAAAGTAGCTGCTCTCTGACCAGCCACTTTGACCCCATATTTTTCCATTCATCGTGGAAAAGATTTGGCATGGCACAGTGTCTTTGCAGTTCACACATTGGTATTGACAAACTAGAGTTTCTATAGGCGTGGCCTTTTCTCCTGTAAGGTCCATGAGCCACTCTAATTCTAGCTCCAACCATAACATTGCTCTTGACCCATGCTTTACATGCTTGACTCTGATCAAACCCCTCCTGTTTGTAATATTAATTACTAGGGATGCACCGATACCATTTTTTAAGGACTTGTCCTTATTTTTATGTGCTTGTCACAAACATAAAGAACAAAAATTTCAGTGTCCAATAACCTTCAAAGGGCATAATTACCAATATATATATATAATTGTTATATAAAAAGAAATTTACAAACAAATTACAAACAATACAACAAATACTATAGAGATCAAAATTAAATAAACTTGTTATTCAGATACAGTAGGTTTATTTACCATGTATACATTTATTTAACATATTTTGTTGTTTTATTAACATTAATGAAAAATATAGGCTATGGTCCCTTTAAGACCAAATCCATGGATACTGACACATATCCTGTTTTCACCCAAATGTTTACGTCCACTTAAGCCATAACTGACTGTATTTATGTGAGATACTCCACACGATTCAGGCTCGAGGAGAACTGATAGCGCGCTGTCTGAGAGAACTGGGATCGCGCGCAAGAAAGAAAGAGAGAGAGAGCGCAAGAGGGAGCGCTTCTGGTCTGTGTCATTTAGCGTGATTCCGCCTATCCCGCCTTCACTGATCGATAATGAATTGTGATTGAAAGCATGCAGTTCGCAATGTGTGGGTTTTCATCATTAATTTAAGTATTTCCACACCTCTGAGGCTGACATTGTTTCTGCTGCTGCCGTCGGTGTCTCTGTGCACGGAAAATTCTGTCGGTTACGTCACGTGAGGTATCTGTCTTTGGTATGGGGGGTATTTTTACGAGTACAAGTACAAGTACATGAGTTTGGTGCATCCCTATTAATTACCTCTTCCATTCCATACTTCTTTATTAGATATTTGTTACTCTGTATGCCGTTATTTTCTAATTCCACAGTGTTAGATCCTGTTATCCCTTTTACTTTATCTACAGTTCCTTAACCTTCGTGGAATCTCCCTACCTTCCATCTCCTAGTAGTAAACTTCTCCAGTTTGGAATATTCAAATTCCTTAACCTGAGTTCCATTCGGATCATATTATAACTCAGATGATTCAATTCATCATGCAATTTTTCAAATAGCTCTGTCACCTCTTGCAGTTTTACTTTCCTAATTAGCTTGTCAATTTCTTTGTTCCCTCTTGCAGCCTCACTATCTTGCTTTGTGTGGCTGGCTTGGTGGTAGCAGTGCACTGTCACTTCCTGTAAGAGCTCAGCTGTTTTTATCCACTGCTGCCTGTGTGCCATGGATTTGTTTCTAAAAATTAAATTCCATTGATCTCATCTATGTCAATGAATCCTAGCTTGATTCATAACTAGGTTCTTTTTCAACCTCGCAAGCTCTCCTGCCATTGAGTATATGACTATAGGCTGCTCTTTTGCAGTTACCTTAAACTGTAATAGTCTCTTTGTTACTGAAGCCGAAATACGTTCTGGCCGTTTTCTTCATACTTGCTCATGGCAGGTTCTTGCATATGAGTTAAAAAGGCTATAGACGCTTTTCCGTTCCTGGTTGACAGTGTGAACTTAACTTAATTTCCTTCTTTTCTCACATCTACTTCTAAGGGTACCTTGTCACCTCGTCTCTCTAGCTCTCCACTATTCAAAGCCATCCTTATTAACTTCAGTCTGGCTGTTTCCATTTCCTCTGTCCATTGCCATTTTCCTTCTCTAGTACCCTGGTATAATACCTTAACTTCCCTGGAATATTTGGGGATCAATTCTCTGATAAAATTCAGTGTTCCTAACAATGATTGCAATTGGTTTCGTCATTTAGGAACCCCAGCTTTTTCCATTTCCTCTAGTTTACTCCTTGTGTTTGTTGTTAGTGCTTTTGTGTCTTTTCCTAGTTTGACTCCTAAAAAGTCTACCTCACGCTTTCCTATTTCCATTATCTTAAAACTAGGTTTCAAACCTGTCTTCGTTATTCTGTCTAGAGTCTCTTCTAGTAGTTTCAGGTGCTCTTCTTCTGTTTCTGTGGCTATTAGGAAATCAGGGAATAGGAAATACATACAGTTACTATATATACAGTTATTCCAATGAGGGTTTAAATCATCATGCTCTGTAACCCTGTGGTAATGTAACCGTGACGTACTGATCACCCTGATATGTGAACGCCTTTTTCCATGACTTTTTCCCTGACTCCAGAAACCATTTGCAAATGTCTGCACTTGCTTCTCTGCAATTAATCATATATCTAGCATCAGGTACCGTGACTTTGTTTAAGGCCTTGTACTTGTACTAATTTCCTGATCTGCTCAATAGTCTTGCTTATTTCCTTCTCTGCTTTACTATTGATCATGAATTGCCTCTGGGGAGGTGGAACTCCCCCCTGGATTACATGTTCATATTTGGATTGAACCCTTCCACAATAATTTTTGCTTTTTGAGTAGCTTTCCATATATTTTCTCAGAAGTGTTTCCAGCTCCTCCTTATCACTTAATTCAGATTCCTTTACTATACTTTCTATTTCCTTGTTTTAGTCTACTATTCCTAATTTTCCTATTTTTACCAAGTCATCTGGACAAAGTAGATTATCGTGTAACGTCTGCACAGGATCAGCAACACAACTGTAAATTAAAGAATGCTTTTAACATTTGACCTCCTCCGTATAACTCACAGACCATGGCTCCAGCAGGTCTGGGGGGAGATTGTACCTTTTGTATCTTTGTTGACCCATTGAAGCTAAGCAGGAGACCATCTCACCAGCTCCGGGGACTTCAAAAGAATCACCCCATGTGGGTTAATGGCCAGGTGGTCACAGACACCGGCCAAAACTCCAATACACATCACACACACACACACACATACAGACACACACAAACATGCATGGAGACTGTATGTACATTTATCCTCAAAATATGACTATGCCAAAGTGTATCCGTTGTTGTATTCAAGTTTGCATGTATGTATCCACATTTATATAAGCTTAGCTATGACTGTAGTTGTGTTAGTTTCATTCTAAACGGTATATTCAAGTATAGACTGTATCTCTCCCTTAATGTCTTTGCCACCTAGCAAGTTTAGTTTCTTTGATCACCTCTGTTTTCTTAACTTTACTTTCATTTATTCTATGTATGTTCTTTTGTTGTATTTTAGTCATATATTCATAGTTTGTATCTATTAAGTACATTATATCATGCTCGATTGTTTCTGTTGCTCATTCAGAAAATCAAGGCACTTCTACGTTTTGATTTTGCAACTTGCTTTACGCTTTAATGCTAGAATAGGAAATTATTCCTCGTGGCCAGAGGAAAAACCTCTCTTTATAATAGTCGATAAGGAAAAACTGATGGCTTGCTGGACAAACTAGACCAGTCTTTCTAAATTAACTATTAAACTAGAACTAATCCTGAACCATATATGTAATTAATTATAATCCGTTGTAATTAAGTCACCATATATGTACATAATTCCCTTTTTGGTCGATTTATATTGTAATTGATCATAACGCGTTAATTTATAATTTAAATTATATATATATATATATATTTCACCCATAATTTGAGCTAATTAATTAAGTAAATACCTGTAATTCGTTACAAGCGTTTCCTATAACTACTTTTCTTTTTCTTCCATACATATTTATTCCTCACATTCCCCTCAAAATCTTTACAACTTTACCACGTCAATTAACTCGCCATGCTTCTCTGAAGGTTTTATTACTGATATATCGGCCTCAGTATTGATGCGGAACATGGTTTCTTCATAGGTTTTATATAATCTCTTATCTTTCTCTTCGTTTTTTTGCAGGGCTTTTTTTAGGGGAGCCGCCTTATCCTATTCTTCTGAGGCCTCTGTTTTCTTTCTCCTACTTTTGCTCCTTTTGGGTTTTGTGACTTCAGCTTCTACTCTGGTGCGGGTCTTTTCGACCTTATTCATGCCTGCTCTAACTTCTGGTTTGTCTTTCCTCTTTCTGCTATGACCTGGGCCTTTTCTTCTTAACTAAGTTTGTTCCATTTTTCAGGGCTAATATACCTCTCTTTTCATCTATTATTTTCACTCCTGTTTGTTCTGGGCTTTGGTTGTTCCCGATATCTATTATCCTTACGGTTTGAGGTCCTAGGAATATTTTTCTCTCCTCAATCTCCCACTGAACTCCAGTTTGTTTTTGTCTTGCGCCCGGGTCTTATGGCGGTTATACGGCTTTCTTTTATGGCATGACCTTCTAGTTCCTAGACTGCCATTCACTGTTATTGGACTTTTCTTTGTCTGCCTGAATTATTTCAGTCTTCCTATCATACCGGATCAGAGCCTTTTTAAATTCTTCCAGAGCTGCTTCCGGACCATATAGGAGGAACTCCTTTGGTCCAACTAGAGCATTTCTCTTTACCCCACGAAAAATATGTTTCAGGAGTCCCTACACATCATTCTGGGACATTTCCTGGCACACAGAAAGAGCACCCAGGGTTACTTTTCTTCAAACTGTTTCTGTTCTAGTTCCTCCCTATCTGTGGTTATTAGTCCAACATCTGTGCTAACTTCCTGCCTCCATGTAACCCAAATTCAGCTAGTGTATGCATCTGTTCCCCGTAATGGACTAGCTCCCTGACTTTTGCTTTTATGGTGGTGTTTTTCAACTTAAGCAGTTTCATTTCTTGATCTCTTTGCATAAGTTCCTTTAAGGTCACTTTGGGTCTTACTGAATTAACCTCAGCTTGTCTTGGGGGCTGTCTCTGACTACTGTGGGTTTTAGTCCTCTGGCCTGGCGTTCCCAGGTGTAGGTCTTCTAAGTGCTGATTTAATTCAATCACTTCGGCAGGTGGGTCTATGTCTGGGTCATATTGATCATCTGTTTCAGGGGTTCGATCTCTAAACTGCAACATTCTTGGTGTTGGTGGCTGCCTGACCAAGGTTGAGGTTTTTTCTCTACTTGCTACTGAAGGTTCTTCTTCTCCTGAGTCTGTCTGCTTCTCACTGAGTCACTGCCAGACTCATCACTCTCTGCCTGTCAGATCAGCCAGGCTCCCTCACCAGCCAATCACAACACACTCCCTCACCAGAGTACTGATCACGCACACCTGTCACCAATCTACACACTCATCAAGCTGGCTACATATGCACACACCTCACCTCTTTCCAGTGTCCGGGCTCATTCACACGTAATGGACTCAATCCCTGCTTCTCCTATGCATTCTCCAAGCAAGATTTTCCAACGTCTCCTAGTCCTTACCTCCAGTGTTCCTCCAGCGTGTTCTCCTCGTCTTCATTCTCCATTGTCTTCGTGTGACTACTTACCTTCTATCGAGTGTGTGTGTGTGTGTGTGTGCGCATCCATCTGTCATCCATCCATCCACGATCTCCAAAACCTGTGAGACAAAGACTGTATCAACAACGTCATCATCTCTGCTAAAGTATCATTACTCTATTTACCCACCTGATATTCTGTCTCATTGCTACTGTTGTCAATAAACATCCATTCATCAATATTCTCTGTGTTCCAAGTATTCATCCATAACACTGCCCCTATATCGGAATAATATTCATCATACCAGTCACTTCCAACAGTACTTCTTATTTTCTCTTAGGCTGCTCTGTTTGTCAGATCTTTCTGTGCTAATATGTTCTTTTTTCCCCTCTGCGTTAATGTGGTGTCCGCGAGAATTTCTACCGCATCTCTTCTATTAAGCAAACACCATACTTGACCACATGTTATCCTGGGCACATACTGTTCATTCCACATGTCCTCTTTATCTAAGAGTTTCTGTTTTCCTGCTCTTTGCATGTGTGGGCCTGTATGATCCTTTGCCGAGTCTAAACGTTACATAACTCTCACAGAGCTTCAGTTTAGGCAAGGGATTCTCTACCTGATACATTTTGCCTTGAGAGCTTCCTGTCCACTGTAATAACGGCCATTTCGGATCTGATTTGGATTCTGGGGCTTCTGCTCTGAGACCAGTCGATTTTGTCTTTATTCCCTGATCTGACCTTCCTTCTCCAACCATTGCGCTTTGATTCACCAATTGCATTATATTTTTTAACACTGCAGTGTCTGGATGGCAGATCATCCATGTTTTTTTGTTTTTCTTAGCAGTTCTGTTATGAGGGATGCCCCTATTTTGGTTTCATTAAATCCAAACTCCCCTGATATTATTGGCATAGCCACTGCATGGTATTTATTATCTCTAGTAGAGGCACAGATTTTATCAATATGTCAATGGCCATTAAGGCTTTTAATTCTTCCTCTAAATCACACTATTTTCCTTTTTTATGCCCAATGGCATTTATCATGGGTTTACCATTAGGTCCCACTATTTTCTGCAGGAAAATACCCAGCTTTGAAGGGTTTCTTTCTCCGTTCTATTAGCGTATCTAACCTGCCCCGTGGTAGAGATGTTTATTGGCAGCATTTACCAAAATATCTGCCTCCTCTTCTTTTTCTAAATGCCTTTCCTTAACACTCTGGTGTCGGAGGTATCGTCTGCGATACCACCTCGGTTTTTCTCTTACCAGTGTGAAAGAGACTAAAAATACTCTGTCAATTTTACAAATACAATTAAGAGTTATACACCATCTTAATCTGTGAAATATCATCTTTTATTTGTGTACACTCAGAGTAAAAACAAAATGATGTGCTTTTTGCAAAATAAAGAAAACTAACATGATGCGTGATCTCTCGTCTCCCTCTGAACGAAGTCCAATCTGATCGTTCTCAGAAAATGAACTGTAACTTAGTGAATACTAATCACAAAAAAATTAGACTTATGTCTAAAGAAACATTGAAATGTCAGGTTTTAAATCAAATCAAAAACAAAAATTCTGTGTTTATGTAATCTGTATGAAAAGAGACACGTCAGATGCCCATGATTCAGCTCATTATCCGCTAATGCGGCCACACCCACGGAGCGAGCGCTATTCAGACGCAAATTCTGAGGCAATACATGTATACATCGTCGCAATCGTGTATTTATTATCTTGAAAAGTGTTTATCTGCATGTTATAGCGATCTCTGGAAGCCTCTGTTAGCTCCTGGAATGTCACATGATATGCCTCTTCTTTTACTGAGATATTTGTGGACTAAAGGTGCACAGAGCGCCCTCCGGCTGCAAGTATGAATTGAAAACACAGTATCCAGCGCTCATAGTGATGACAATATTGAATAAATATTACTCCTCTGTATAGAAAATTGACATAAACATATGAGAATCCATCAATATTTCTCCAAATGTGCATGCTTTTAAGCATATTAAGAAATTACGGTCAATATAAGATTTTAAGAGTAAAACAGAGGTCAAAATGTGAAGCTTGAGTCTTAGATCTTTTTAATGATGTATAGTTTGTCAACTGCACATTAACATTTAGGCTATATAATATAACAAATATAGTAGCCTATATGAAATGCCATAGAGGTAGGAATGTTCAGACGCTTTCCATCACAGAAATACATTATATTTTAAAGTATATTAGGTAAAACTTTATAATAACTCACGCTATGAAGCATTAGTTAAGCACTAGTAAATAGTCAATTCATCATTTATAAAACATTAATAGACATTAGTAAGCCATTTATAAATACAGCTATAAATGCTTATAATTACCTGAATTAATCATGAATTGCAGTAGGAATATGTATTAATAAAGCATTTATTAACACACTAATAACTATTACTATATGTCTAAATAATAAGATGTATAAATTAATGTTTCAATAGTTTATTAATCATTTACTTACGCTTCCTAAATGATCTTATGAACAACTGACAACTCCTAAATAACTGGTTTGTAACTAATGTAATACTTAATTTAGAAATGATAAATTGATTATTAATAAAGTATGAAAATAGAATTATTAAACACATTATAGATATGCTTATAAATCAAGAATAAAGCATTTATAGCTGTATTTATAAACTGCCTACTAATGTCTATTAATGCTTTATAAGTGATGAATTGACTATTTACTAATGCTTCATAGCGTGCAGTTATTATAAAGTGTTACCGTATATTAAAATAGAAAACCATTATTTGGTTAGAGACTTAAGACTTCTTTTAAAAACATTAGTAATGCATCCAATCTTTTGACTGGTATGCAGTGAGGACCAGCCTGCCACATCACAAACTTCTTGTAGGGACACACCCAAAAGTAAAGCCTTGGAGGCAGCCATACTCCTTGTAGAGTGGGCTTGAATGGCCAAAGGTGAAGGCTGACCAGCCGACTCATAAGCAAGTGAGATGGCCTCGACCACCCACTTGCTCATTCTCTGCTTAGATGCAGGGTGACCTTTCCTAGGTGACCCGAATCACACAAATAGTTGTTCAGATTTTCTCCACATGGCAGCTCTGTGGACATAGGCATCCAAAGCCCTAACCGGGCACAGCAGATTAAGCTTTTCCTGGTCCGACGTCATAAAAGGAGGAGGACAGAAGGCCTGCAGCACGATAGGTCTCACAGGATTAGTGAGGACTTTAGGAATATATCCCGGTCTCGGATGCAAGAAAGCCTTGACCATACCGGGCGCAAATTCTAGGCACGATGGAGATACCGAGAGTGCTTGAATGTCTCCAATTCTCTTGAGAGACGTAATAGCAAGGAGAAACACTGTTTTTAGTGTGAGAAATTTCTCGGGGACTTCTTCGATAGGCTCGAAGGGGGCCACAGAAAGGCCTTGTAATACAACGGCCAAATCCCAAGCTGGTACTCTCGTGCGAACTGCAGGTCTAAGCCTCAAAGTGCCATGAAGGAAACAAGTTATAAGCGGGTGTCTCCCCAAAGATACACCACTTAAAGGAGCGTGATAAGCAGCTAAGGCCACCACGTACACCTTTAGTGTGGAGGGGGATAACCCTGTAGAAAATCTTTCCTGCAGGAATTCCAGCACCACACCAACGGGGCAGTTAACCCTCTGGGGTCTGAGGATTTTTGGGGCCCTGGAGAAGTTTTGACATGCCCTGACATTTGTGCTTTTTTCAGTTGTTCATAAACATATTAATGACAAAAGTGTCATTACACTGTATTCAGCACAAACTAGGCTACAATAATATGTGAGGAACATGTATGTACATGTTTGTGTTTTTGAAGGAATAACGTTTATGCGTGGTTATTGAAAAAACAAAAAACTTAAGTCACTGAAATAAGGACAAAAAAAAATATTAAATCTGTGTTCACACGACTTCTTGGTACTGGAGGTCGTAGACTAGAGTTTTTGCTTCAAAATGATGTAAAAATTATCCTGCCTACTCGTTCATATAAAACAATAGAGAGATTTAAATTTTCTAAGACACTTTTTGTCAAGAAACACAGTATGCGTGAAGGCGTGAATCATCATGAATAATGCTGTAATTCACACCTGAGAAGACAAAAGATCCGCATAAGGACCTGTAATGACCTGCATATTAATGAGGCCTTTCAGTCAGGTAGGCTGTGAAAAAACCCTCTGTGATCATGCTGATAACAGGATTAATGTCCACTCTTGACAAAAAAAACTTTTGTGATCTAATGCATGCACGTATTATTGCACATGATGTGAAGAAAATTTTGTATAGGCCTATGTTAAATTACAGTACCAGTCAAAAGATTGGACAAGACTTTTTTTTTAAAAAAAAATGTAAGTCTCTAACCAAATAATGGTTTTCTATTTTAATATGCCATAAAATATAATGTATTTCTGTGATGCAAAGCGTCTGAACATTCCTACCTCTATGGCATTTCATATAGGCTACTATATTTCTTATATTATATAGCCTAAATGTTAATGTGCAGTTAACAAACTATACATCATTAAAAAGATCTAAGACTCAAGCTTCACATTTTGACTCTTAAAATCTTATATTGACCGTAATTTCTTAATATGCTTAAAAGCATGCACATTTGGAGAAATATTGATGGATTCTCATATGTTTATATCAATTTTCTATACAGAGGAGTAATATTTATTCAATATTTATTGTCATCACTGTGAACGCTGGATACTGTGTTTTCAATTCATACTTGCAGCCGGAGGGCGCTCTGTACACCTTTAGTCCACAAATATCTCAGTAAAAGAAGAGGCATATCATGTGACATTCCAGGAACTAACAGGCTTCCAGAGATCGCTTTAACATACAGATAAACACTTTTGAAGATAATAAATACACGATTGCGACAATGTATACATGTATTGCCTCAGAATTTGCGTCTGAATAGCGCTCGCTCCATGGGCGTGGCGGCATTAGCGGATAATGAGCTGAATCACAGACTTCTGAGTCTCTTTTCATACAGATTACATAAACACAGAATTTTTGTTTTCGATTTGACTTACACGATTTAAAACCTGACATTTCAACGTTTCTTTAGACATAAGTCTATTTTTTTTGTGATTAGTATTCACTAAGTTACACTTCATTTTCTGAGAACTATCAGATTGGACTTCGTTCAGAGGGAGACGAGAGATCACGCATCATGTTTGTTTTCTTTATTTTACAAAAAGCACAACATTTTGTTTTTACTCTGAGTGTACACAAATAAAAGAAGATATTCAACAGATTAAAATGGTGTATCACTCTTAATTGTATGTGCAACATTGACAGAGTATTTTGAGTCTCTTTCACACTGGTAAGAAAAAAACCGAGGTGGTATCGCCGGCGATACCTCAGACTCCAGAGTGTTAACTGGATCCCACTGGTGATTTTCACACCAAGAAGTGAATAATTTCCACTTTAAGGTATAAAGTTTCCTCGTGGAGGGAGCACTGGATTGGAGAATGGTCTCAACAACCTCAGTTGAGAGACCTGAACTTATGAGCTGGGCCCCCTCAGAGGCCAAGCCCACAGTTTCCATAACTCTGGGCGGGGGTGAAAGATCGACCCGCTCGCCTGTGAGAGAAGGTCCTTCCTGATCGGAATCTCCATCGGAGAGCCCTCTAGTAAGGACATCAGATCCGAGAACCATATTCGGGTCAGCCAGAACGGGGCTACTAATAACAGACAGGCCCCGTCCCGGAGAACTCTCTCCAGAACTCCCGGGAGCAGCGCAATCGGGGGAAACGCGTACAGGGGCAGCCTCGGCTGTACCATGGCATGCAGCCCAAGAGGTGCTGGGTTTGTCATAGAGAACCACAGTGGACAGTGGGTCGTCTCTCAAGACGCAAACAGGTCCACTTGGGCTTCGCTGAAAATCTCCCAAAGGAGCTTCACCACCTCGGGGTGAAGTCTCCATTCCCCGGGCCTCGGCCCCTGCCTCGACAGGATGTCTGCTCCCACATTGAGGTACCCCGGGATGTAAACTGCCCTGATAGAGAGTAGTTTCCCTTGGGACCACAGGAGGATCTGATGAGCCAGTTTGTATAACGGGCGCGATCTCAGACCCCCTTGGTGATTTATATATGAGACCACCGATGTGTTGTCTGATCGAACTAGCACATGATGTTCCCTGAGGTCTGGAAGGAAGTGTTTCAGAGCTTGAAATACCGCCAACATCTCCAGGCAATTTATGTGCCAAGAGAGATGATGGTCCTGCCATAGACCTCGAGCCGAGCGACCACTCATGATCGCCCCCAGCCCGTGAGGGATACATCTGTCGTTAGCGTGACGCAAAAACCGAGAGCCCCCAGCACACGTCCCTGGGACAGAAACCAAGGTTGCTTTCATATGACTAGGGCATGAAGGCATCGCCGCGTGACCCTGATCGTACGAAAAAGATTCCCCCTCGGTGAGAACCCCTTGGTTTTGAGCCACCACTGCAGTGGTCTCATGTTCAGCAGGCCAAAAGGTATCACGTTGGACGCTGCTGCCATAAGAGCCAACAGTCTCTGAAACTGTTTGACAGTGAGTGACTGGCCTAGCTTTATGTCTGAGACGGCTGATGCCATGCGAGCAGATGACAGACGAGCACACATGACATTCGAGTCCCAGACCACGCCTAGATAAGTGGTCCTCTGAGCAGGAGAAAGCACACTTTTCTTCGCGTTTAGTCTCAACCCCAACCTTTTCATGTGAGCGAGAACAACATCTCGATGTTGAACCGCCATCTGTTCTGATTGAGCCAGAATTAACCAATCGTCTATGTAATTTAATATGCGGATGCCCTGCATACGCAAGGGCGTCAGAGCCGCGTCTACACATTTGGTAAAGGTGCGGAATGACAGCGCTAGGCTGAAGGGAAGAACCCAATATTGGAATGCTTCGCCCCCGAAAGCAAACCTTAGGAACTTCCTGTGTTGCGGGAGGATTGATACATGGAAGTATGCGTCTTTTAGATCTATCGTGACAAACCAGTCCTCGGACCTGATTTGTGACACAATGTGTTTTATTGTCAGCATTTTGAACTTGAGCTTCGCTACCGTTCGATTTAACTGATGCAGATCTAAAATCAGATGCAATCCCCCATCTTTCTTTGGCACAATGAAGTAGCGGCTGTAAAATCCTGACTCCCTGCAGGGAGGAGGGACCCTTTCTATAGCCTCCTTTCGCAGAAGAGTCTCTACCTCTTGTACCATCACCACAGCCTGCTCGGGGCCCACCACTGTGGGTAGGACCCCGCTGAATCGGGGTGGGCGTGTTCTGAACTGAATAGCATACCCCTTTTCTATTGTGTGCAGGACCCACTGAGATATGTTCGACAGACATTTCCACTCTGTCAGAAAATCTACTAAGGGTACCAGCCTCTCGAGGCTGGCCTCTGGTGGAGTATGGGCAGCCAGCACAGTGCCCTGAAGCGGAACCCCGGCAGGGAACAACTGGCTTGGCTGCACTAGATGGCGCAAGCCACCCTCGGGTGACTCGCAGGGAACCACTGCGCCCCAGCATTGCGGCGGGGTTGGCAGAGCGCCCTCCTGAGGACACCGAAGACACACGGGCACCGTGTAATGAGGTGAACGCCATCTGACTTCGGAGGGGACCGCCCTCAGAATCCTGACGCTTTTGGCATCAGGATTTCTTTGACGAAGCCCTCCTGGCATTAATGACGGTCCTCAGATCCGTCTTGCCCCTTGAGGACTTCGCCTGAGAGCGTTGTCCCGCATCCCAGCTCCTCGGAGGGGGAGTACAGGTAGCAACGCTCTGCTTCTGCTGTTGTCTATGTGAGGAGCTTGTACTCGGCTTTGGCTGCTCCTGCCCAGCAGCCGCAGAGACTTGGGATCGGCGGGGGAGAAACTGCTGCAGTGCCGCAGCATGTTTCTTTGATTCCATGAACCTTTTGGTGACGGATGAAATAGCATCACCGAAGAGACCAGAGGGATTTAGTGGGGCGTCCAGGAGAAAGGACTTATCTTTGTCCTTAATGTCAGTCAGATTTAACCAGAGATGCCTCTCCGTGGCCACTAGGGCTGCCATAGAGGGGTCGCTGGATTTGGCCATCTCCTTAGTAGCACGGAGGGCTACGTCAGCTGACTGACGCAACTCCTGTATCATATCCGCACCCACTTCATCACTTTTTCCCAAGGCTCTGAGCATGTCAGCTTGGTATGCTTGCAGTATTGACATAGTGTGCAAGCACACCGCAGCCTGACCTGCAGCAGAGTACGCTTTGCCCACCAGCGTTGAAGTGGCTTTCAGTGGCTTGGTGGGCAGTGTCGGGGCTTTCAAGGACGATGCCAAATGAGGGGAGAGATGGCTCGCGAGCGTCTCTTCCGCCTTTGGCATCGCCCGTAACCGTGCCGTCTCATACCAACCACATTACTATATGTAGATGTTTGTGGTGTTTAGACACGGTACGAGACGCGATTCACGAGGCAATCACGCAGAGGCGTTCCCACAGCGATTGACGCAGCGCGAGTTCCCTTGAAAGGGAACAGCCTCAGACTCCAGAGGGTTAAGGATAATTAAATTCAGTTCCTTTCCGAAATATATCATAAGTGGCTTCAAAGTGATTCATCACTTGGGCTATCGGGGTTATCAGGTATCAGAGCACATGGATGAAGAGTACACTCAATCCCCTCTCTTTGGAGTATGAGACTAGGAGCAACTGAGCCCCTCTCAGATCCTTCCCCCTGGTCAGTTTCAGCTAGGGTGGCACAACTCTTCGTTGGTATGCCTTGGTATGCTCTCTACTAGCTTTGCCATAGACCCTCACTTTGGGGGATCCAACTTTACCTCCTTTATTGCCATGTCGTATTTATATATGTCGGCAGCATTCTGCTAGAAGCAATACATTATATAGTTTGCCGGGGTTACATAGTTTTCCCCTCAACACAGAATCTCTTTATTAGGTCAAGCTTGACTTGCTCAAGTTCCTGTTAACCTTTATACACACTTTTCATAAGTCATTTCTTTCCTGACTTGGCTATAGCAATAAGCATAGCAATAAACATAAGATACATCTTTTGGTTGCAACACCTTCCTTTTGCAAAGAGCGTGACCTTTGCTGCCAAGCATAAAATACGTTTTTGATGGCAGTTTGCCATTTGTGGTTTTAACACCTTTTCATTTGCAAAGCAAGAGATACACAAGCTGCCTACACATATAATCTAAATATATAAACTATATATAACAGTAGGTCCAGTCAAACGATTTATTAATTAAATTCTGATTGGATTATGATGGTAATAGGCACTTAGCTAAAGATACATTTAGTTTTGTGCCTCTGACAATTGCTTCGATCTTCTTTTTGCTCTGAATGGTATGGAAAATACTTGAGTTTTGCCACAGACTTGTCCCACCACCTACAACACAAATGAGTGCTTCCATGCTTGAAAAATGCGCAGAAAACTACTTTTAGCCCTGGAGAACCCAAGAACCCTTTTCTTCTTTGGAAAATTATGAACTATGCATTAAATTACTGCTATAAGTTCACTGAACACCAAAATATCCACTTTTTCAATTTTAACCCTTTATTCCCTAATTTAGGATTAGGGCCAAATTTGACCCATTGGGCTTTAGGCGTATCATTTCAAAGAATCACAATAACAAACACTGTCAATGCAAACTATTTTAAATTTAGGAAAATAATCAGTCAACCACACAGCTACATTTAACAATGTTTTATGCCACCAAATTTCCCTTTGTACGGCACCATCTCATCGATGGACTATTTTTGGCGAGGAGCTATAGTCAGACATTGTCTCTGAAAAGAATCCAAAAATGGTCTCAGTTTCCAAAGTCGATCCTTTTTTACTTCTTCACTGGCCATTTCGTTGTCTACAAAGTGGATGACAGAGAGTAGCAGGTTGAATCGGGCCACAGGCCCATAACGAACTTCACTTTCCCAGTACTGACGTACTCCAGACATTTGAACTAATCCCATCCTGAGATACATTCCTAGAACTTGTTCTATCACCTTTACTGAAGTGTCTACACATTTCCCATGCTTTTGAACACTGTGTTGATTGGTATGCTCAACAATATTTTCCAACATATCAAGGGAAACAAAGCGTCGAAAGTAAACCAGTGGCGTGTCTGTCGTGGCATCCTGGTACGACTCAACCTGTTCACCTTGAAAGTTCACGTCAGGCAACTCAAAGCCTTTCTTATAGGAAATAGATATAGGTATTTACTTTATTAGTCTCTGGCCCTGTACTACTGAGGTAACTTAGTAAAATATATTATACAAATGAATTTATTTCAAGGCTTTAGCCAAACATAGGACTGTCACCATTCTCCATCCACAAAGTCACTCAAAGAACCAAAGGGTCATTTTTGACCCGACATTTTTTTAACCCATACACCCAGAGGGTCATTTTTGGCCCATCGTTTTTTGAACTAGCTCAGAGTCGCTAATTTATCCAAAAAGAATATAAAACGTACTTCTAGGCATTCTGCAAGCTAATACTAAATAGATTAACAAAAAATACACAATTTTACCAACCGCTGGTTTGCTGAGAAGATGATTTTGTTTGGGTAGGTTTCCAGCTCAACAAAACAGCATGTGGTCAGCCATCTTGTTACTACCACTCTGGCTCTTGTGAGTTCAATATTCATCCACTAGGTGTCTCTATGCAGGGGCCAGAAGTGGCACTCTGGGCTTTTGAAGTTAAATTTGACAATTTTTTTTGTTTGTTCATTTTGGGTAGCAGCAATTAACAGTGGCCAAATTTGACCCCGTGGGTTCTCCAGGGTTAAACAGGAAATGAAAGAATTTTACCGTACATATTTACAGCGGGTCTATTCGAACGGGATTAGTATTACCTGAGGTAATTTTTCCGGACCTTTTCACAGAAGGTAAAAGTCGCCGTAATCTTTACTGACATTGTCCGTAATGATTACTGAGATGACACATTTGGACAGGACTAAAATCACTGAGAAGCTCTGGTAATAATTACTTTACCCCACCTCCCCATGTAAAACTAATCCTGTCCGAATAGGGCTTTAGTTGCTTCTTTTTTCTTGGCTTTGTCCTTTTGCCTCTACAGAAGGGTGTAATTAAATCAGTCATGTCAATTTTAAGTTCACCTGGTGATTCCTGATGGTCATTTGTCAGGAATCCCATTAATAGGAATTTGTTAGGAGAGTGCACTTCAGTTTTTGGATCTGGAACAGATACAATAGTTTGTGTGAGAACAAAATGTGAACTTATTAAAATGTTTAAAGAGAACAAAAGCACACTGTCACAGCTTTATACAACAACACCTACTTTATTAACTGCGTCAGTAGTAGTGAATTTCAGTTTGAAAATAGACTTGGGCAGATTGTAGGAAAACGCTGCAATCCTGCTCACGTCACACTAAGGGAAAACTCGACTCGCAAACAAACAGAAAGCAATGTGCAAATACAAAGGTCAGTTTAAGCGAGAAAGCAGATGAGCAACAAATGTATGTATAAGCAAATGTGTTTAACAAATATAAATAAATATTTCACAAATAAATACAAACCATCCTACAAATTGCATATAACCTGTGAACAAATACCAAACCTATAGCACAGGGGTCGGCAATTAAGTTTGGCATTGTGCCAAAAAAGATTTCACCACTAGATGGTGAGCCAGAACATAGTCAAAGGAGACTTGAATAATCCCATTAATGGCATGTTTGAGTCATGCTCTTAACTAACTATGTTTTATTTCCTCTTTCCATATTGTGAATAATAAATGTGTATCATTTTAATTTGCTTGTTACACAATGGAGCCTAACTTATTGTAATAATTAATTAATGTAGCCTACTTTTACACTTATTACAATTATTCCTTGGCATCCTCACATACTAAACTGCATTTCGGCTCGATTTTCTCACAAAGGTATTCAGGCAGATTTTCTCACAAATGCAGTTGAGCAGCTTCCTCTTCCAAAACAGCAGATGACGCTATGCTAGGGGATCAATTTAGCGCTAGAAGCACTGAATGAGAGAGAGAGAGAGAGAGAGCAGCGCCACTTCCGGTGGCATCCCCAGATGATTTTCTTCTGGCAGCTGCCACGGACTTTCTCGGAGTTTGTCGCTGTTTCTGCTGTTTGCTCTGAAAACAATGTTCTCAGTGGCGTGCGGTGGTGTTTTAAAATAATGAGGCAAACGTGTATTATTATTATTATTATTATCAAAATTGTATTATTATTGTTATTTTACATTTTTATGTATCAGCTGCTAGAGTTTGGCATGAACTCTGGCAGCTGATACATAAAAATGTAAAATAACAATAATACAATTTTGGAAACTTTGTCTCATCATTTTAAAACACCACCACACGCCACTGAGCAAACAGCACAAACGGTGAGAAAGACCGTGGCAGCTGTCACGAACTCTGGCAGCTGCCAAAGGAAATTTGTGCCATTTGAGGATGCCACCTGCTGCTGCCAGGATATGCGCTCGCTTTCTCTCTCATTCAGTGCTTCTCCTTGGAGACTAGCACTAAATCGATCCCCTAGCATAGCGCCATCTGCTGTTTTGGAAGAGGAAGTTGCTCAACTGCATTTGTGAGAAAATCTGCCTGAACACATTGGTGAGAAAATCGAGCCAAGAGATTTCATAAAAAGGTAATTGTCTCACAATCGTAACAGACAGGTATGCATTTATATGCTATAGGTTTGGTATTTGTTTACAGGTTATATGCAATTTGTAGGATGGTTTGTATTTATTTGTGAAATATTTATTTATATTTGTAAAACACAATACATATGTTACTCCTCTGCATTCTTGCTCAAACTGACCTTTGTATTTGCACATTGCTTTCTGTTTGTTTATGAGTTGAGTTTTCCCTTTGCAAAGCAGATTGAGTTTGTTTGCAAAATGCTGGATTTGTTTGTTTAATTATGGCACAAAATTCACTCCATAGTTTTGATTTTAATTCAAAATATCATTTGTATTTGCTACCTGTGGTTTTTTCCATACGCCGTACACTCATTAGTTTCTTCTTTACAGTCACTCAATAAGAGTCACACTAACACAAACAAACAAACAAACATCGTGATTCATGTTTTAAATGTACTATATTTAAAACACAAATATCTCTGCAAGATCATGTAAAGTCAGTAATTAATCTGATTACAGGAATTTAATGTACAACTCGAATTCCGGAAAAGTTGATGTTTTTTAAAAAATAAATAAAATAAATAATAATGAATAAATGAATAAAATAAAAAGTATAAGACTTTCAAATCACATGAGCCAATATTTTATTCACAATAGAACATAGATAACACAACAAATGTTTAAAAAGAGAAATTTTACAATTTTATGCACAAAATGAGCTCATTTCAAATTTGATACCTGCTACAGGTCTCAAAATAGTTGGAACGGGGCATGTTTACCATGGTGTAGCATCTCCTCTTCTTTTCAAAACAGTTTGAAGATGTCTGGGTATCGAGGTTATGAATTTATGGAGTTTTGGTGTTGGAATTTGGTCCCATTCTTGCCTGATATAGGTTTCGAGCTGCTGAAGAGTTTGTGGTCGTTTTTGACGTATTTTTCGTCTAATGATCCGCCAAATGTTCTGTATAGGTGAAGGATCTGGGCTGCATTGCTCTAAAAGCTTTATATACCTTACAGCTTTCATAGTGCCTTCCAAAACATGCAAGCTGCCCATACCATATACACTTATGCACCCCCATACCATCAGAGATGCTGGATTTTGAACTGAACACTGGAAGGTCTCCCTCCTCCTCAGCCTGGAGAACATGGCGTCCATGATTTCCAACAAGAATGTCAAAATTGGGCTCATCTGACCATAGAACACTTTTCCACTTTGAAAGAGTCCATTTTAAATGAGCCTTGGCCCACACGACACGACGGCGCTTCTGGACCATGTTCACACATGGCTTCCTTTTTGTATGATAGAGCTTTAGTTGGCATCTGCAAATGGCACGGCGGATTGTGTTTATTGACAGTGGTTTCTGGAAGTATTCCTGGGCCCATTTAGTAATGTCATTGACACAATCTTGCCGAGTGATGCAGTGTCATCTGAGGGCCCGAAGACCACAGGCATCCAATAAAGGTCTTCAGCCTTGTCCCTTACACACAGAGATTTCTCCAGTTTCTCTGAATCTTTTGATGATGTTATGCACTGTAGATGATGAGATTTGCAAAGCCTTTGCAATTTGACATTGAGGAACATTTTTTTAAACTATTCTACAATCTTTTTACACACTCTTTCACAGATTGGAGAGCCTCTGCCCATCTTTACTTCTGAGAGACTCTGCCTCTCTAAGACATCCCTTTTATAGCTAATCATGTTACAGACCCATATCAATTAATTTAATTAGTTGCCAAATGTTCTCCCAGCTGAATATTTTCAAAATGTCTTGCTTTTTCAGCCATTTGTTGCCCCCGTGCCAACTTTTTTGAGACCTGTAGCAGGCATCAAATTTGAAATGAGCTCATTTAGTGGATAAAAGTGTCAAATTTCTCTGTTTAAACATTTGTTATGTTATCTATATTCTATTCTGAATAAAATATTGGCACATGTGATTTGAAAGTCTTTTACTTTTCATTTTATTCAAATGTAAAAAAAACCTCCCAACTTTTCTGGAATTTGGGTTGTAACTTCTTTTTACTCAAAAACAGTAATTTAAATATAGTAACTAATTTTCACTTTGTTCAACTGAACACTGATTGTTTTCTCTTCTGTTCTACATTACAGAGTAGATGAAGATTAATTGCCAAACATCCCTGATGGATTCTTTCTATCATAGTTTGAAATGGTCATGAGAGGAGCACTAATTATCAGGTGATCCACTGTCACCTGACTCAGTAGTCTCACTACTGTGTCTATGAGGAGACATAAATGTGTGATTAATGTGTAAATGTGTTTTGTATAGATGGAAGAGACTCAGAGTTTACATTTAAATAAAGCAGCATGTGTGTTAGCATGTGTATTAGAAACGTGATATTGGTATTATTAAATAAATTCAATGAATCCTAAATGCAATTCATGTAAAGGCACTTTCTTTCATTGTGTAAAATAATCAATGTCACTATTTCCCTTGAACCAAAATTTTTTATATTAAATATATTTCCTAGTAATCTTAATTTGAGGAGAAGAGAATATATATTTGTCCAAATGTGTACCCTCTACAAGCTAAACGTCTTATAGCACTTCATTGGGAAAAATTAGAGGCACCAAGTATAGGGAGGTGGCTCAAAGAAATGTCACTGAATATGTTGCTGGAGAAAATAACATATATTATTAAAGGCAGATATAAGGCTTTTGAAGATGTTTGGAACCCCTTTACGATTTTCTTAGGAAAAGAAAACAATGGGGATATATCTTATAGGATGTTAGAAGATATGTAAGAAAAGTACTGTTTTATGTTATATTAGGAGGCCTTAATTCTATTTTATTTGTTTATTTTTATTTTATTTATTCATTTATTTTTGTCTTGTGTATGTATTTGTGGGTGTAAATATGTGTATATATTGTTTTCCTTTATGTTGATTAATTGTATGTGAATATGTGGGTTTATGTCAAAAGTTTGTGTTGTTATAACATGTCTTTTTTTGTAATCTAAAAAAGCAATAAAAATATTTAAAAAAAAAAGAAAAAGAAACGTGATATTGAATGATTAATGTTGCTTTAGTATTCAGGTTTTGTTTTATTTAAAGGTGGAACAAGTGGAAGAAGCTCAGATGAGTCTGTCAGCAGAAATCTTCAGGCTCTTCAGTACCACACCTACAATAAAAAATTACTTCTAATCATAAACAGTATAGCACATAAATGCATCAAAAGATATAAAGTCTGCATTTTACTTCAAACATTTACATTATCTCTCTTACATTTTATGCACACAATATGTTTGTTTATTTTTGTTATTCTGTTTTTTATATTAAGTTATCTATGTCTCTGTTGTTAATGTACAGATATACAGTATATTGTCTTTGTTCTGTGGATGGAGTCTCTTCTCGTCAGACCAACTAAATATTTTTACCAGTTAACAGCATTTGTGTGTCTTTCAAAGTGAAGAACAATTGTTTTTGTTTGAAAAGTGCACTTGTCTGTTGTATTATTGAAGCTACATGAGCAGATGCAGAGAGATTCTCCTTAAATAAAGATGAAGTTAAACATAAAACCATATGAGCGATCTTTAGAATTGTTGGAGAGGAAGCCATGCTGGGCTGCGTTTCTCAAAAGCATTTTGAGCTAAGTTGATCGTAGAGACCATTGGTGGCAATAGTTCTATGATCTACTTAGGCCTTTGAGAGCGCCCTCTTGCTTCCAGTATGAATGAAACTGAAATTGCATGAGAGTGTTTAGCTCTCCATATTGCTAAGATCGCCTCATTGTTGGTAAAAATAGAAAAATAATACTAAACTAGAATGTACATTTCCTGAAGAAAATGTGAATGGTGCTTGCAGTGGCAAAACTCGGGACTCGGTTGCTAGGGTGTTTCTAGGCAATTGCTAAGGTGTTCTGGGTGGTTGCTAGGCGGTTGCTATGGTAACCTGGGTGGTTGCTAGGGTGTTGCTAGGCAGTTGCTAAGGTACTTGGAGTGGTTGCTAAAGTGTTGCTAGGCGGTTGCTAGGGTACTCGGGGTGGTTGCTAAGGTGTTGCTAGGCGGTTGCTAGGGTATTCGGGGTGGTTGCTAAGGTGTTGCTATGTGGTTGCTAGGGTACTCGGGGTGGTTGCTAGGGTGTTGCTATGCGGTTGCTAGGGTACTCGGGGTGGTTGCTAGGGTGTTGCTATGCGGTTGCTAGGGTAATCGGGTTGGTTGCTAGGATGTTGCCAGAGTGATTTGTGTGGTTGCTAGGCGGTTGCCATGATGGTTTGGTTGCTATGTGGTTGCTAAGTTGTTCTGGGTGGTTGCTATGAGATAGATTTAATTTGATAGATAGATTTAGATAGATAGATAGATTTAGTTAGATAGATAGATTTAGATAGATAGATAGATAGATAGATACATAGATTTAGTTTGATAGATAGAGTTTGATAGATAGATTTAGTTTGATAGATGGATAGAGTTTGATAGATAGATAGATAGAGTTTCATAGATAGATTTAGTTTGATAGATAGACAGATAGATAGATAGATAGATAGATAGATGAGTTTATGAGTTTGAATGAGTTTCAATGGATAAGAAATAGTACATAGAATGGCAGTTTAATTGAGTCTAATGGGCTTCTGTAGTCTTGGCTCATTTGAACATTTCATCAATGAAAGTCAATGGGATTTTTCCGAGTTTTAATAGTCATTTTTAGGAAAACCGTAAGTCTGATCATTCTGAAAAGATATAGCACACTAAGTCAGAACAGTTTGAAGGTCTGACCCGAGTTTGGAGTTTGAAGAGTTAAATCTCTAGGAGGAGTTTTAGTCTCAGAAAGAAATTTTAGTCTCAGAAGAATAATAATAATAAGTTTAAATAGCATAACAGTAAGTTGGCTTTTTCAAGCCAACTTAATGAAGAAAAAAAAAAACATAAATACACTGTACAAAGTGAATTGCAATTGTTACATTAAATAGAACGAGTTAACGGATAAAATTAGTTTTGTTTATAAATTAATTCATATAGGTTGATTTTTTGAGTCCTTGTTTTTTCCCTTCTTGACTGGAACCAGTTAATTAGGCCAAGATGTTTAGATTAGACTACTTGATGTTTAGATTGACTGTTTTATTTTGATAATAATCAGGCTGCAAAATCAAGTTTGCAATGCTAAAATATGGTGTGTGTGTGTGTGTGTGTGGAAGTGTGCTTTTGGATAACTAGCGCCGGTGATCACTCCGGTGGGTAACCTCAGCCCTGTAATTAAGTATATATTTTGTTTTGTTTATTTGGAAGTTGTATAAATTGGTTTTGTTTAACGTCTTTTCTTTTGGTTGTTTCTTTTTGTTGTTTGTATCGTTGTCTGTCACTGGATCTTTTAACAGTGAGGATATTTTCTTTTTGTTAAGTTTGTTTTTGTAATTTGGTATAATTTGAGTTTGTGATTTTTGTGTGCAGTTTATGTAATTGGTTTTGTGTATTTGTTTTTCTTTGAGTTGTCACTGGAGCGAGAGCTGCCATGAATGGCACCATATCATTGAGGCTATTTTAAGTGATTTTTTTCTATCTTGAATTCAAGTTGTGAATAAATTTTGTACTTTTTATATGATGCCCACGTTTCCTGCCTACACTTCTTTGTAAGAGAATCGAACCTGTGTGACCTAATAACAAACTTTGGGGTTTATTTCTATTTCCTGGGTGAAACCCTCCCAGGTGGTGTAGTCGAATTTTCTACAAGTAGATAAACTTGGGCTTGTGTGTGTTAACCTGTACCGCTCACCACCACATCCACAACCCTACCTAGTGCAGTTTTCCTCAGTGTTAGCAATGTCTGCACAGAGACGTTGGACAGCTGCTCGAAGATCTCGCCTTTGGAGAAGACTGATTTTATACTCAAAAAATGTAAGTAAAAACTACTTATAATTAAGTTTTGGTTTATCAGCATTTATCAATATTATTGTGCGTAAGTGTTGGGGTGTGCTAGCAAAGCAATTCATTCTGGGGTAATCTTAATTTTATTACTTTTCATATTACTTATTTAGTAAAACAAGCAAAATGTAATGTTTTGTCATATGACATAGCTGTGCATGAACACACACTAGACAAATACAGCTGATGTGAATACATCTCAATTTAGTCAAGCAATGAATTAATGCATGAAGTAATAAAATATATAAATTTACTAATAATAGTAGAATTAATATAAAAAGTATAAGAATTAATAAAATAATGACAAATATATGCATATACAAGTCAACAACACACGAAACAAAGCTTTATTCACATTTATTGATCTGACAATCAAGTTTTTACAGTCCTACTACCATCTCACACAGCTGTGTCAATTCTGCAGCTTTATTTGGATGAAGCAGCTGATGAACACCTTCATCCATCATGTCCCTCACTGCTGCTCTTCTCAATGGGGACATCGTTGATCCAGAGGATGAGGAAGATGATGATGATGGACCCCTGAACCCCACAACCTTGAAGCAAGAGTGGGAGAAGATGTGCGGGACAATCTGGCTGCAGCTGTGTCTGCTGCAAACATTCATGTGCTCTCCATCAGCATGACTAAATAAACAGATTAAAACATTTTACAATTCATGTCGGCATTCTGTTTCTTGCCATATTTAATTTCATATTTTTACACAATTACATGCTAATTTTTGTCTAGCTTCATTACTTCTGTGGTGTAGTGGTCTAAACCACTGAGCTGGTTAGTAGAAGGTTGCTGGTTCGATCTCTGCAGCGTCTCCACCAGTGTGTCCTTGATCAAGACACTTTACTCCAGGTTACTCCAGCGGGATCATCCCTGTAATAAGAGCACTGTAAGTCACTTTGGATAACAGCATCTGCCACATGTACAAATGTAAATTTGATTTTTGTAAATCCTTTTTTGTTAGTGTCTCAGGCAAAAATGCTCAATAAAGCTGCTTATTTCTTAAAGTTTACTTTTTCAAGGTACTACTAGGCTATAATATAAATGCATACATACATTTCATACCGTTTCTATTTGGCGGCAAAAAGGGTTAGTTCACTTAAACATAAATTCAGTCATTATTTACTCACCTTCATGCTGTTCAATCCCTGTGTTCATTTTTTTTTTTTTTTTTTTCTGAACACAAAAGGTGATTTGTCAAGTTTTTCCTGCTAGTTTCTGTTCATACAATATCAGTCAATGGAGCCTGAATTCCAGAAACTCCATGACATTATTTGATGATGCTTTTGAAGCTCCATTGTATGCTATGTATCAAGTTCATTGAATCTGATGAGACCGTTAGCAATGATATTACGCAGCGTCTCTCACAAATGTCTCCATGGTTGCAAGGCACAAGCAGGGGGTCACAGGCGCTGCGTAATATCATTGCGCCTGCTGCAGCCATGGTACGGCAGCAAAGTTCCTTGATTATTACGCCGGAATGAGAGTATAGTTCCTAGCCATATCGACCTAGAAAATCGTAACTTTTCATTTTCCGTCGGTTTTAGTACACGATGTAACTACAGAAGAGTCAAGTTTTAAATAGGAAAAATATTGAAACTCTTTGGTCATTTTTGAGTGAGATGCTAACGGTCTCATCAGATTCAATGAACTATGCTAAGCTATGCTAAAAGTGGTACCGCCAGACCCGGAGATCGGCTGAATGGATTCGAAAACGGTACAACTCAACTGTTTAACTCTAGGGGAGTTGGAAAATGAGCCTATTTTCAAAAAAAGTGGAGTGTTCCTTTAACCAGCATATACGTTCAAAACTGCGTAACGTGAAATGGTGATCCAGGACAGGTTAATGACTGAAGTTTGGGGATGGTGATGGACTCGATCTACTTCCTCTGTGTTTTAATCATCATTCTTAATCTGATCCGGATGTAGTCTTTGACAAAAATTGGATTTTCTCAGCCTTTTGTTTAAAATGTTGCTTTTTTAAAATGAAACATACCTACTGTTTCGCGGTGTGCATTTTGATAGTAACACCTTTAACCTTATTATTTATTATTCTCAGGTTAGGTAAAGTAAGTCGAGTCTGGCCTAAATTATAAGCATTTAAAATTACTTACAATTTGGTCAGAAGACTCCTCTGTGGTACGTTCTTCTTCAAAGTCTTAAGACACTATAAATCAAGCCAAGGTAGGCAGCTTTTGTAATCAATTAAATTTCTTTTAATTGGTTACTTTTCTTTTTATAATAAACAAAAATGTAAAGGCAAATAAAACTTCATCATTAAGGTATAAAATACAGTAATCACTCTTTTGAGTCAAAGGTGTAGTCAGCTCTGGGCTTCCCATCTTCAGCTTGGGGTTTCTTGTCCTCAGCTCTGGGCTTCTAGGTGTCGGGGGTTTAATGACGTATCAGTATCCGAAGAGGCAATCAACTCATCAGTCTTTTATACTCGTGTTGTTTATCACAGACGTTATCTTCTTGATTGACGTACGTTGTAACTTTCCCAAAGTTTCCAGATCCTTCTCAAGGCCTTGCAGGTGCGAGCTGTCTGGCTTTTGTGTCCTTGAACTCCAGTAAACTCATCCAAGATGGCTGATGTCCTTATAAGGTTCTAGGAGTAGAACCACAGTTCTCCGTGTCCTTGAGCACACACACACATAGACCCACACACACTTCTGTGTGCTGCAGTCCAGTTCTGCTCCTCCTTCTCATGGACAGGCACACACACACATATCCAACAATAACTGCACATCTCTGGCCATACAGTATCAAACATTTCTTAGAAACAAACAAATATAAATAACAATAATATTGTAAGCAATGCCTAATATTTAATACATTGGTCAAATGTGTAGCAACAGACATCCAAAATCTGAGGCAGGGTAATTGCATTTTCTTGATATAATACAACAGTGTATTTTTAATACTTATACTTGCATATATTGTAATTGCATACTATACTATAAGTGCATACTATAATTGCATTTAAAATACATTTATTTCATATTTATTTTTCACTAGTGTCATGGATGTTCATCTGAACTGAGGTATCTCTGGATCTCTTCATATAATTAATGATCCTTGAGCTCAAGTAAGCAGCAAAACAGGTTGTTTGAAGCTTCATCTGAGGTAGAGTACAGTTCTTGTACTTGTTTAATGTATTTAGTTGTTTGTGTGATGCTCTCTGTGGTGTATACAGTGTGTGTGATCAGGCCTTTGAGCAAGTTTTGACTGGATTCCAGTGAAATTCCCATCAGAAACCGCAGGAACAGGTACAGATGTTCTCTCTCACCCTTCATGGTTTTATTAACAGCCTTCTCTAGTAGCTCCTGCAATCTTATGTTTTCTTTGGGCTCATCAAAGAAAAACTGAAGCTCCTGCATGTTCTTGTTCAGGTAACAGAGGAACACATGCAGTGCAGCGAGGAACTCTTGAACACTCAGATGCACAAAGCAGAAGACCTTTTCTTCATGACGTCCATCTTCCTTCTTAAAGAACTCAGCGATCATTCCTGTGAACTCAGTGTCTTTACCCACATTAATACCACATGCTTCCAGATCTTCTCCATAAAACACAATGTTTTCCTTCTTCAGCTGTTCAAACGCTAGCTTGGCTAACTTCCTAATCATTTCTCTGTTTGAATCTAAGAGCTTTGTACATTCTCTTTCTTCTTGTTCATCATATTTCTGGTTCTTCAGTTTCATCTGTATCAGCAGGAAGTAAATGTACATTTCAGTTAGTGTTGTGCTGATGTTCTCAGTGTTGTTCTTGAGAATATCCTGAAGTACTGTGGCAGTGATCCAGCAGAACACAGGAATGTGGCACATGATGTAGAGACTACGAGACGTCTTAATGTGTGAGATGATTCTGGAGGCCCGAGTCTTATCTGTGATTCTCTTTCTGAAGTACTCTTCCTTCTGTTGGTCAGTGAATCCTCGCACCTCTGTGAACAAACCCACATACTGAGGAGGGATCTTACTGGCTGCTGCTGGTCGTGAGGTCACCCAGACGAGAGCTGATGGAAGCAGCTTCCCTTTGACCAGACTTGTGAACAGCACATCTACAGATGATCTTTCCTTTTAAAATTCAAATCCAGGCGACTCTCATCAAGTCCATCAAATATAAATGCAAGTTTACATTTCTTATATAACTGATTTCTCCAGGTCTTTTAGTTCAGGATAAAATTTCAGCAGAAACTCATGGAGATTGAACTTTCTGTCTTTAATTCTGTTAATCTTTCGGAATGGAAGCAGGAACACACAGTGTATATCCTGATTGGCTGTTTCCTCTGCCCAGTCCAGGATGAACTTGTGCACAGAGACAGTTTTTCCGATGCCAGCGACTCCCTTGGTCAGCACAATCTTTTCCTCATTGTTTTTCCTCAGTTCAGTAAATATATCATTGCATTTGATTGGTTTGTCCTGTGTTTTTTTGTACTTGAAAGCATCATCAATCTTCAGAATCTCATGTTCCTGATTGACATCTTTCATATCTCCCTCTGTGATGAACAGTTCTGTGTAAACATCCTTAAGAAGTGCTTCATTTTCTTTCTTGCCTTCAAAAATACGCTCTGCTTTCTTCATCATGTTGGTTTTGTGAGTTTCCAAGAATTTTTTCAGCATTAAAATTTCTGCAATGAAAAATAAAGTTGTTAAAAAAGGAAGTAAAGAGGATTGAGAATAAAAAACAAGACAAAACATAATTAAAAAACAAGTTTTCATGTAATTTGTTATCAGTAATGGACTACAATTTGCAAGTAACCTACCCAGCACTGGCTGTATATTACTTTGTAGTATCACATAGTTGGTAGCACAATATTTAAATTTATTAATGAAGCAACACACTTCTGATCAGTGAAATGACCACTTCATGATGATTATGTCCCCATTATCTAATAGACAACTAATACTAACTTAATTATCTAATTAACTCCAACGCTGCTTCAGTGTTACTTTAACACACTAGTGTGGAAACATATAAACACTGAGCAATGTTAATTAAACACAGGGGATTTTGCTATGTTAAATCTTAATTGATTAGTTAACCACCTGGATAATTCAGCATTCAACAATACAAAGAGTAGTTCCTACACTGCTTTAGTGTTAGTTGTAACACCTATGGGTGAGACTCATAAATACACCTAGCCGTGTTCCATATACCACCAATGATTCAGCTGCGTATATTCTTTTACAGTTCTTGTCATGTAAACTAATGCCATGTCTTGTTGTAGTTGTTTGGAGCTCTCAGGTAAATGTAAATGTCAGCTATGAATTAATAAACTCTCTTGTGTTGTCATCTGCTTATTAATTTTAACACCTGCAGGGTTAATTCGATTATATTTTAGTATTTTCTGTATTAGGATCGTCTTACCATGAGAAATTGGAGTGGTAGTTGTATCTCGGGCATTACGATATATTGTTAAAATTTATGGCTGTTAAACACTGTTCTATCTGTTGTTTATTTACCTTGTTCTTCTGTGTGTTTGTCTATTGTCTCTGAGCATGTTTGTTTAGCTGTGAGGAGAAAGAAAAGATGCATACAGAATGAGAGAAATAAACATAAGTTAAAGATAAATATTAATTACATATTATTCCATAGCACTGAAATGGTGCTAAATCACATGTGTCCCATTAGATGTTATTATCAGAAGTAGTGTGTCTAGTCATAGTGATGTAAATGTACCATTTCTTCCAGCATTTGATCCACACATGTTTACTGGTCCTTCGGAGATGCATTCAGTCAATAGAGGAGCATTTACACTTGCACCTGTATCAGCATTCACATCAACAGGGACTTCAGTCTGAGCGCTGCTGCTCATCTGGACTGGAGCTTTGTGAACGGAAAGAGAGAGAGATTGACTTGTGATTATTTATTTCCATTACAACTTGTATATAATAGTGATGTTCATGTCTTTATTAAGGGGTCAATATCCATACACACTTTAAAGAATACCATATAATAATAAAAACACTAACACATTTCTATTCTTCTGATTAAACTATCTTGGATTTAAACAATGAATGCAGTTTTATCTTGAAACAGAACTTAAGTGTTACTTGCCTAAAAATCCTAAAATTATTGTTCAATTATTACCAAATGCAGACCATAACAGATGTAAGTTTCAACTACATGTTTAACTGAATTTAAGTTTAGTTGGTTTATCAGTTTCAGTTTGTGTTCTTTGTTCTTCAGGTTTTGTGTCTTCATTTCTCTTTATGATCAGCTCATGTTTGATTATAAACGTCTACACATGGGTTCGTGAATCTGGCTCTGAGTCTTACAGTTATGCTAATGTTGGTTCACCTTGTTTTTCTTTGTGTTTCTTTGCCGTTTTTGAGGATTTTTGATGATCTGTGAAGAAAAAGATGAATAAAGAATGTTAAAAAATAAACAGACGATACAGATAAATATTAATGAGATATTATTCCATAGCATTGAAATCACGTGTGTCCCATTAGATGTTACTATTAGTAGTGTGTCAGGTCATAGTGATGTAAATGTACCATTTCTTGCAGCATTTGATCGATAATTGTTTACTATTCTTTTGAAGATGTTTCCTTTCATTACAGGAGCAAATACACTTGCACCTGTTTCAGCATTCACATTAACTATGTCTCCACTGCTGCTCGTCTGGACTGGAGCTTTGTGAACAGAAAGAGAGAGAGATTGATTTATGATTATTTACACTTTGAGGTGTACCATAAAGCTTACATGATAAAATACTGTCAATTTTTTACTAGAGTAGATGCTATTATATAGATATTATATAGAGAAAATTTAGATTCCCCTAGTGTACATATGTGCATTTTAAGACGTTTTAAGGCCAAAACATTGGATAACAATAGCTTTAAAACCATGTCAACAAATACTTACATGCATGCACAGTTTTGAGGCAGCTTTAATCGCATGTATGGTAATTTCATGACTTCATTTACAACAGAATAACAACAGTGCATGCCCATTCTTGAGTGCGCACCTTGAGCACAGTAGGCCATTGGATTAGCCTGGCAACATCTCATCTGACCACAGTTCACTGTTGTTCAACTGAAGGTCCCTCGTCCTCACCGCGCTCATTTGACTTGCGCCTGGCACTGAGGTGAAGGTGGAATGCGCGACTGAAAAGTGTCCCATTTGTTGTGGTCGAAAAGAGACAGTTCTATATTAAAGCAGCGTTTTACTTGGCGATGTTTTAAAAAATATATTTATTTTTGGTCTTTTATATGCTCTGTTGGTGGTTTGTGTAGTAGCACATTTGTGTTTATAAAGCACATACATTTAAATTTTTTTCGAAAATGACCGATCGTTTCTCTAGATAAGACCCTTATTCCTCGTCTGGTATCCTTTAAAGCCCTTTGAAGCTGCACTGAAACTGTAATTTTCACCTTCAACCGTTTGGGGCCAATTGAAATCCACTATAAGGTGAATAACCCTGGAATGTTTTCATCAAAAACCTTCATTTCTTTTCGACTGAAGAAAGAAGGACATGGGTATCTTGGATGACATGAGGGTGAGTAAATTATCAGAAAAATTTTATATGAAAGTGAACTAATCCTTTAACCGTTTCAGTTTGTGTTCTTTGTTCTTCAGGTTTTGTGTCTTCATTTCTCTTTATGATATTATTCCACAATAATGAAATGGTGCTGAATCACGTGTGTCCCATTAAATGTTACTATTAGTAGTGTGTCTAATCATAGTGAAGTAAATGTACCATTTCTTGCATTATTTGATCCATAATTGTTCACTGTGAAGGTGTTTTCAGTCAATAGAGGAGCACTTGGACCTGTTTCATCAACACAACTCCTCTGGACTGGAGCTTTGTGAACAGAAAGAGAAAGAGATTGACATGATTATTTACTTAGATTACAACTTATATATAATAGTGATGTTCATGCCTTTATTAAGGGGTACACACTTTAAAGAATACCATATAATAATGTATAACCAATAATTTATACCCCTAATGCGGCTTTATCTTGGAACAAAATGTGTTACTTAAAAATCCTAAAGTTATTGCTGAATCTGGCTCAAAGTTCTACAGTTATGCTAATGTTGGTTCACCTTCTGTTAAAAAGTATTAAAAATAAGTTACAGATAAATATTAAGTGACAGAATGCTTCATAGCATTAAAAAGTGTATTAACTAGATGTTTCTATCTTCAGACCTCTGGAACAGCAACAGCATATGTAACAGTTTTCCACATGGAGTCTCCTCATCCAGTGCGTCCTGAAGCTGCTCTGATGTCATCTTCTGTCACTGACTCACTTCTGCTGGACAAGAAAAAGATTTGTCATTTCACCACACTGAACACTGAAAACAGCAATTCTACATACATGATGTCGGCCCTATACTGAACTGTATGTTAATATTTAAAGTAGGGTGCAAAGAAGATCTGACTAAAGTAAGAGGAGGGACTGATTCATTGAGGACTGTAGATGTCTCAGATTGACATCTACAGGCAGCAGATCAGATATTCCTACAGTTTGAGCAGGCTTTGGTTTTTAATCTTATAATGTTGGACAGAAAAAGAATGCGGGTGGTGAGCTTGTGTGTTTCTGAAGGCAGAAAATATATATAATTGCAGCTTTCATGGTTTTTGTCCTTGTGTTACGGCTCATGCTTGTGTAAGAGCACAAGCTCTAAAGGCTGATTTATACTTCTGCGTCAGACCTACACCGGAGCCTCTGCGGCATAGGCTATGCATCTGTTTTCATTCATACTTCTGCATCGTTGTCCGCGTTGACATGCATGCAGACCACTAGGAGGCAGTGTCCGCGGTCATGTCGAGGATGAAGGCAAAAGCGAAAGCAGCAGCTTGTCATGTACTTTGTCAGAGAAGCTTACAAATAGAAGCGGCAAATAGGTAACGACTTTTGTTGCAGTATGAATGCATGTGTCCCCTGAAACAGATCGTTTTTTCATTCATATGGAAGTTGAAAACGCCCGCTCTTCTCCTATTGCTCCACGCCAGTTTTTTGACCTGAGCAGCGCTTGCGGTCTGTAGAATTGACGCATTGTTACATTTTTGAAGAGGTGCACGTCAGGCTACGTTGTAGGCTACGCGTGGTACACACAGCCTACACCGTAGCTATGGCGTACACTCGACACAAGTATAAATCAGCCTTAAAAGAGTAGTGTTTTGGTTTACTCTCTTAGTCAACTTTAACAACTTCCGAAACAACACATTAACAGGACGCTACACACAGCCGCATCCACACAACAGATCTCACAGCTGCTCTGCTCCCCTCTGTCTATCACAGGACCATATTTTAAAGATGTGACGCCAATAAAAGAGCCAATACACTTCTCCAGCCAATTAGGCACAGGAATTTGGAGTAACAGAGAGAAAGAGCAAACTCGAAAAAAAAAAAAGAGTTATCTTTTTTGCATTGACACAGTTAAGTTGTATTTATTTAGAATATTAAGTATTTAGGTTGCTCCAGAAAGCCAACATACTGTTAAACTATTTAAACTTATTAGGGTCCTAGCCCCTATTGTATCTGTTAGTTTTATTATTAATGGTGCTTGCCTCTAGCGAAGCATGGAAGCATCATTATTGTTCTCTTGCATACTCATTATTCTTCTTCCACACAAAATTTCGGCACGCTACTCCTCCCGCAGCGTTTGTCACAGACCCACGAATGAGGTGTCAAATCGTGCGGATTATTGAGAAATGGTGTGCTATGACTTTTATAAGCGATCGGGTGTACGATGTTCGTCTGGCGGGCGAAAAATCGCCCCGAAAAAATCCCATAGACTTTGCATTGCGACGAACTTTGACAAGTCATAGCTCAGAGTGAGGATTTCGTAGAAACATGTGCAAGCAGCCTTTGGAGTATCATCATTGGCAGCTGCCAAACCACTCCCTAGCAACCAAACAGAGTACCCTAGCAACTGTTTAACAAGACCTCTATCTCTGCATTAGAACATCTTAAAGACATGGGGGTTGGCTTTTTTGACTCATGCTAGCAAACTGGACTTTCAACATGCTACACATGCTAGCATTGAATAGCTACATGCTAATAACAATTAGCTTAGGGTTAAAACATGACACACATGGTAATAATGCTAGCAACATGCTAATCATGTTAGCATCTTGTTAAAAACATGTTAGCAGCACGGTAATCATGTTAGCATCATGCTAATCAAGAGTGCCGAGTTTTTGCCACTGCAAGCACCATTCACATTTTCTTCAGGAAATGTACATTCTAGTTATTCTTCCTCCCCAGTGGGAGTCTATGGCAGAAATTGGCACAGACGATATTTGGACTGAGCCGCACAGAAATGACTGAACAGTTCTAATTTTTTTCATCTTTGTTCAAATGTATGATGTTGAACCAGAATTGGATCAAATGCTGTATCTCAGCCAAATTTTGATCAATCAAAACAAAACTCTGTAGGCTTCATCAACACTATGATCTGAGGGTCCAAGCCAAATTTGGGAACAGTGCCACCTACAGGTCTGAAAAATGGCTATTTTTGCTCATAACTTTTGAATAGTTTGTCAGATCTTGGTGTGATAAAGCACTTCCATCTTTTAATAAGTCCATCTTTTGAAATAAATTTGATTATAAAGTGGATTTGTGTATGTAATAATAGTTAACCCTCTGGAGTTGGGAAACGTGTTGGCACATTTTGCAGGATTTTTTTTCACATTGCAGCAAAACAGACTTAAAATACTCTGTTATTTTTTGTCATAGAGACAGAAGTAATATATCAATTGAAACTATAGAATATCTTCTTTTATTTGAGTACACTCAGAGTAAAAACAAAATGTTGTGCTTTTTGTAAAATAAAGAAAACTAACATGATGCGTGATCTGTCGTCTCCCTCTGAACAAAGTCCAATCTGATAGTTCTCAGAAAATGAACTGTAACTTAGTGAATACTAATGACCCAAAAATGAGACTTGTGTCTAAAGAAATGCTGAAATGTCAGGTTTTAAATCTTGTAAGTCAAATCGAAAACAAATATTCTCTGTTTATGTAATCTGTATGAAAAGAGAGACATGTCAGACATCCGTGAGTCAGCTCATTTTCCACTAATTTGGCCATGCCCACGGAGCTCACGCTCTAGTCAGACGCAAATTCTGAGGCAATACATGTATACATCATTGCAATCGTGTATTTATTATCTTCAAAAGTGTCTATCTGCATGTTATAGCCATGGTTATAGCGATCTATGGATGCCTTTGTTAGCTCCTGGAATGTCACATGGTATGCCTGTTCTTCATTACGAGTCATTTGCGGACTAAATGTGCACAGAGCGCCCTCCGGCTGCAAGTATGAATTGAAAACGCAGTATCCAGCGCTCATAGTGATGACAATAAATATCGAATAAATATTACTCCTCTGTATAGAAAATTAACATAAACATGAGAATCCATCAATATTTCTCCAAATGTGCATGCTTTTCAGCTAAAAGGCTATATGAAATGCCACAGAGGTAACATGAATGTTCAGACGCTTTGCATCACAGAAATACATTATATTTTAACCCTTAAAGACCTAGAGCATTTTTGGGGCACCTGACTCGCCTGCACTTTTCTCTGGTTTTCTAACCCATTCTAGCAGTCAGCATCAAGTGCCATATATCATTTTAAACAGGACAACTTGAAGTTTCAGTTTAGCTCATTTAAAGTGTCAGACAAAATAAATGTAAAATTGGCAATGAATAAAATTCCCAGAATTTAAAAAAAAAACGCCAGCAAAAATCTAGTGTTTTTCACCGTAAACTCACACAAAATTTTTATTTTTTTTCTTCTTTTAAAAAGTTATATTTGGATGTTTTAAACTTTCAGATGAAATTTTGTCTAAATGTAACAATCTCTAAGCAAGTTATAGCCATTTGTTACAATATTACTCCAGATAAAACTACAATATTACTCTTTAGGGATAAACAGGTGTACTTCATTTATTGATAATGTGTGTCCAAAAAAGACCAGGGAGTAAAATAAATACAAAAAAAAAAAAAATGTTATACAACAGAACACTAAAGAAAAAGTGACTTATTAGAAAATATATTTTCAATCTGAACATGAATGAAAACAAATAGTGTTGCAAGCAATGAAACAATTATGAAAATTGTCTTGTGCAACGAAAATAAAAAGTGCAAAGGTTTTTTCACAAAATACACACAAAATGAGAGAGAAAAATGAGTAGTTCAACTGAACTAATAATGTTAATGATCTTCACAAACTATAAAATAAGTATTTAGATAATATAACAACCAAACAGAGCAGTCCTGTGGCTGTACTCCTCACTGAACGCGTCACATTTTATTGCACCGGTTCACTGCGTAGAGACACGTTTGAAAACAAACTGCAATAACTTATCCAATGTGGTACTGTTTTATCCTCATTTTTGGTTCATGTTATGTCAAAGTCATGCTTTGTAACATGAGTGTTCTCATTCAAATCTGTCATTTTTGTGTTTGTTTTCATACATGCAGATACATGCGCACGCAAATACTTTCACTTTGCGGTTATTCATACTTCTAAAGAAACATGATAGTATCATGGTTCAAAGGACCAAAACCTATGTTTATTGGTTGAGATGATGATGGTTTGAACCAATCTGGGCATAGGAGGGCATAAGTCACTTATTTCAGTGACTTAAGTTTTTTGTTTTTTCAATAACCAACGTTATTACTTCAAGAATACAAACATGTACATACATGTTGCTCACATGTTATGGTAGCCTAGTTTGTGCTGAATACAGTGTAATGACACCTTTTCCATTAATATGTTTATGAACAACTGAAAAAAGCACAAATGTCAGGGCATGTCAAAACTTCTCCAGGGCCCCAAAAATCCTCAGACCCCAGAGGGTTAATTAACCTAATTATCAAACTAATAATATAATACTATGTTGTCAGTGGCCTACTAATGCACTGGCTTGATTAGCTGCTTCAGGTGTGTTTGATTAGAGTTGGCACTAAACTCTGAAGGTCAGTAAGTCTGCAAGAAAAGGGTTATAGAACTGATCAAGGGTGTAAAACTGACACACACACACACACACACAGAGATAATGAGTGAGACTGAGGGAGTCAATGGGGAGGGGGGAGGACAGAGAGAGAGAGAGAGTGTGTGTGTGTGTGTGTGTGTGTGTGTGTGTGTGTGTGTGTGTGTGTGAAAAATCCACATTCAAACCAAAATATCTGACTTCCTGTTGATCGGAGCTCATGACTGTAAATTAGAAAGTTGTCCGGCTTAATGAGAACAATATGTGTACCGAGTTTGGTGACTGTAGGTAAAACTAACCCCCCCCCACTTTTGTCAAAAGGTGGCCCTGTAGAGCCCCTGCTCCCTGCCCGTTTCTAAGGCTTTGCCCATGTCTACTGGATGACAATATTGATGTATGTGTCGACCATGGCAACAGTATTTAAGATAAGACAAATACATTCACAGGTCTACATTTGCCATGTTTTGACATTATTGTGATGAAGTTTGAAGCAAATCGGTTAAAAATAAGAGGGTGATCTCAAAGCATTTTGAAAATGACATACTTTCTGCTGCCAGTTGGTGGCGCTATAACTTTGACTCACAATGGTCACATCCATTTGATCAGCCTCGTACAACGAACACACAGCTGATGTATCATAAAAATCAACCAATGTATGCAGAAGTTATATCACACTTCCTGATTCCCTTTTCTCGCCATAAATTTGTTGCCTCACCACGGCCAAACCGTGCTGGCAATTTTTCATCATCAGTGTCTTGACTTCATGCTGACTGAGTTTGGTGGTGATCGGATAAATCGCCTAGGAGGAGTATATCAAAATCCAGAGCATGCATTTTTCAAACAACCCATAATATCTGACTTCCTGTTGAGCTGGTGGGTAACTTAGAGCACGAAAGTTGTTAGGCCCGATGAGGTCTATATGTGTACCGAGTTTCATACTAATGCGTGCAAGCGTGTTTGATATATGGCCAAGTTTTCGGATCCCATTCAAGGGGGCGCTGTCGAGCCCCTGTGCCACGCCCGGGTCCCAGCCTCTGCGGCGTCCTAATGGCCGCAGATTCCAATGTGTGTGCCAATTTTCAAGAGTTTTTGAACACGTTAAGGCCCCCAAAAAGCACCACCACCCCGGTGGCTTCAAGGCAACTGTGCACGGCGGGCAATAGGCATTTAAAACGGTTAAACATAAAAAGACTATTTCAAAGTCATTTGAATACACCACATTTACTGCAGCAGTTGGTGCCCATATGATCACACAAACAAAAACACACACACCCACACACAGACAGAGAGAGAAAGAGTGAGACTGTAGGGGGGTAGGACAGAGAGAGAGAGAGTGTGTGAAAAATCCACATTCAAACCAAAATATCTGACTTCCTGTTGGTCGGAGCTAATGACTGTAAATTAGAACAATATTTAAGATATCACAAATACATTTACAGGTCTACATCTGCCATGTTTTGACATTATTGTGATGAAGTCTGAAGCAAATCGGGTAAAAAAAAGAGGGTGATCTCAAAGCATTTTGAAAATGACACACTTCCTGCTGCCAGTTGGTGGCGCTATAACTTTGACTCACAATAGTCACATCCATGTAATCAGCCTCCTACAATGAACACACAGCTGAAGTTTCATAAAAATCAATCAATGTATGCATAAGTTATAACACATTTCCTGATTCCCTTTTCTCGCCATAAATTTGTTGCCTCGCCACGGCCAAACCGTTCGAGATATCAAAAATCCGCTGACAATTTTACATCCTCAATGTCTTGACTTCTTGCTGACCGAGTTTGGTGGTGATCGGATTGATCGCCTAGGAGGAGTATATCAAATTCCAGAGCATGCGTTTTTTTAAAAAACCCGTAATAGCCGACTTCCTGTTGGGGTGGCGTATAACTTAGAGCATGAAAGTTGTTAGGCCCGATGAGTTCTATATATGTACTGAGTTTCATACTAATACGTGCAAGCGTGTTTGATATATGGACCAAGTTTTTGGACTTCGTTCAAGGGGGCGCTGTTGAGCCCCCCTGCCACGCCCGGGTACCAGCCTCTGCGGCGTCCTAATGGCCGCAGATTCCAATGTGTGTGCCAATTTTCAAGAGTTTTTGAGCATGTTAAGGCCCCCAAAAAGCCCTGGATGACGGAAAAAAAATAAAAAATAAAATAAAAAAAATAATAATAATCCTTAGGGGATCAAGAGGGCCCTGCGCCATTAGTGGCTTGGGCCCTAATAATAAATATAGCTGCAAGCAGCGATGACGGGCCAAAGCCCGGTGGCACCGATTGCCAGGAGGAGTATATCAAATTCCAGAGCATGCGTTTTTCAACCGGCTACAGGGCAACTGTGCACGGCGGGCAATGGGCATTTAAAACAGTTAAACATAAAAGGTCTATGTCAAATTCAGACCTCATTTACTGCAGCAGCTGGTGCCCATATGATCACAAACCACAACAGCCACATCCATGAGATTGTTTAAAGTGAGATGACTTTCATGTCATAGAATGTCATAAGTCAATTTCAGATGAGTGCAGAATATCATCCTAATCTGCCATGTCTGTGTTTTTTCTCAAACCTTTATAAAAATTCTAGCACAAATTACATGTTATTTGTGCAAACTCCACTGTGCTCTGAGAAATCTAATCCAGCCTTAATGCGAATGTCTGTGAGGAGAGGAGGAGAGGAGGACAGGAGGAGAGGAGGAGGGGAGGAGGGGGGGAGGGGGTGGGGGGTTGGACAGAGAGAGAGAGTCTATGTCTGTGTGTGTGTGTGTGTGTGTGTGAAAAATCCACATTCAAACCAAAATATCTGACTTCCTGTTGGTCTGAGCTCATGACTGTAAATTAGAAAGTTGTCCGGCTTAATGAGAACAATAAGTGTACCGAGTCTGGTGACTGTAGTTTAAACTAACCCCCCCACTTTTGACAAAAGATGGCGCTATAGAGGCCCTCCTCCCCACCTGTTTCTACGGCTTTGCCCATGTCTACTGGTTGACATCTCTGACGTTTGTATCGAGTTTCATGCAATTTGAAGCATGCTAAGCATCTCAAAAGCATCCAAAACGAAAATTAAAGTTTGATGTGTTGCCATGGCAACAGTGTTTGAGATATCACGATTCTTTTCACAGGTCTATATTTGCTGTGTATTGACATTACACTGATGAAGTTTGAAACAAAATGGGTAAAAAAAAATAGGGTGATCTCAAAGCATTTTGAAAGTGACACACTTCCTGCTGCCAATTGGTGGCGCTATAACTTTGACTCACAGTAGTCACATCCATGTGATCAGCATCCTATAACGAACACACAGGTGAAGTTTCATAAAAATCAATCAATGTATGCAGACGTTATAACACATTTCGTGATTCCCTTTTCTCGCCATAAATTCGTTGCCTTGCCACGGCCAAACCGTTCGAGATAACAAAAATCCGCTCGCAATTTAGCTCTTAACTCCATGCTGACCGAGTTTGGTGGTGATCGGATTAATCATCTAGGAGGAGTATATCAAATTCCAGAGCATGCGTTTTCCAAACAACCCATAATAACTGACTTCCTGTTGAGCTGGCGTATAACTTAGAGCATGAAAGTTGTTAGGCCCGATGAGGTCTATATGTGTACTGAGTTTCATACAAATACGTGCAAGCGTGTTTGATATATGGACCAATTTTTTAGGCACCATTCAAGGGGGCGCTGTCGAGCCCCCCTGCCACGCCCGGGTACCAGCTTCTGCCCGGCCCTGATGGCCGATAATTCCGATGTGTGTGCAAAGTTTCAAGAGTTTTTGAGCATGTTAAGGGCCCCAAAACCCCCAAAAACTTAGAAAAAAAATAATTTTCCTAAGGAAAACAATGGGGCCTTCAGCCTTTGGCTTTGGCCCTAATAATCCTAAAGAAAACAATAGGGTCTTCAGCCCTTTACAGGGCTTTGGCCCTAATAATAATCCTTAGAAAAACAATAGGGCCCTGCGCCTTAGTGGCTTGGGCCCTAATAATAATAATCCTTAGGGGATCAAGAGGGCCCTGCGCCATTAGTGGCTTGGGCCCTAATAATAATAATCCTAAAGAAAACAATAGGGCCTTCGCCTTCGGCTTGGGCCCTAATAATAATAATAATCCTTAGGGGATCAAGAGGGCCCTGCGCCATTAGTGGCTTGGGCCCTAATAATAATAATAATCCTTAGAAAAACAATAGGGCCCTGCGCCTTAGTGGCTTGGACCCTAATAATAATAATAATAATAATAATAATAATAATCCTTAGAAAAACAATAGGGCCCTGCGCCTTAGTGGCTTGGACCCTAATAATAATAATAATAATAATAATAATCCTTAGAAAAACAATAGGGCCCTGCGCCTTAGTGGCTTGGGCCCTAATAATAATAATAATAATAATAATCCTTAGAAAAACAATAGGGCCCTGCGCCTTAGTGGCTTGGGCCCTAATAATAATAATAATATTAATAATAATAATAATCATTAGAAAAACAATAGGGCCCTGCGCCTTAGTGGCTTGGGCCCTAATAATCCTAAAGAAAACAATAGGGCCTTCAGCCCTTTGGGCTTTGGCCCTAAATATAGCTGCAAGCAGCGATGACGGGCCCAAACCCGGTGGCACCGCCACCCCGGTGGCTTCAGGGCAACTGTGCACAGCGGGCAATGGCCATTTAAAACGGTTAAACATAAAAGGTCTATGTCAAATTCAGACCTCATTTACTGCAGCAGCTGGTGCCCATATGATCACAAACCACAACAGCCACATCCATGAGATCGTTTAAATTTAGATGAATTTCATGTCATAGAATGTCATAGGTCAATTTCAAATGAGTGCAGAATATCATCCTAATCTGCCAAGTCTGTGTTTTTCTGAGACAACCTCTACAAAAATTCCAGAGCAAATTACATACTGTTATTTGTGCAAATTCAACAGTGCTCTTAGAAGTCTAATCCAATCTAATGCAAATGTCTGTGATTGCTGGTGTTGTATTATCCTAACGCTTCTCTTCATGTGTTTTTTGACCTCCCTGAGCTATTGTTTGTGCACCAATCTTATGCACCAAAAGCATGCTTTCATTTAATTACAATATGTGTAGTATACAATGAAAAAATAAAATTATAAAATTAATTAATAGAGCCAAATCACAGAACCTGCAAAGACGATTTTAATATCAGTCTCAGGTAATAGTAAGGTACATGTCTAGAATTTTCTGCTCACTTGTGCAAGTTTAGTGTAAACAGCGACTTTTATAAAATCATGTTTTAATAAATTTTAATTATATCAATAAATAATTAATTTAAAGACATATGCAACTTTTATAAAATCATGTGAAATGTACTTAAATAGGGTTTTTAATAAATTTTAATTATATCAATAAATAATTAATTTAAAGACATATGCATCATACGTTATATTTGCAAACACAGTACATGACCTTCTCTAATGCCCATGTCTAGAAAACACACATTCTCCTTTGTAAAAAAAAAAAAAAAAAGATAAGAGATTGTCTTGTATGAATCAATACATGAAATCACAGGTGTCGGGTAATGATAATTGTAAGTCAAACAACTTTTAGAAAACTAGTGCTGTCCAACTAGTGATATAGTGTCATCGCTCAATTTCAAATGCGTGTGAAGTTATCATTTGCAGTTCAAAATTTTTATAAGTTCATCACTAAATGGGTAATCAGTAAAAGGGTTAAAGACCACTAATCAAGACTGTAATACACACACACACACACACACAGAGACTGAAGGAGTGAGGGGGAGAGGAGGGGAGGGGAGTAAGTTGTCCGGCTTAATGAGAACAATATGTTTACCGAGTTTGGTGACTGTAGGTTAAACTAACCCCCCCACTTTTGTCAAAAGATGGCACTATAGAGGCCCCCCTCCCCGCCTGTTTCTACGGCTTTGCCCATGTCTACTGGTTGACATCTCTGACGTTTGTATCGAGTTTCATGCAATTTGAAGCATGCTAAGTGTCTCAAAAGCATCCAAAACGAAAATTAAAGTTTGATGCGTTGCCATGGCAACAGTGTTTGAGAGATCACGATTCTTTTCACAGGTCTATATTTGCTGTGTATTGACATTACACTGATGAAGTTTGAAACAAATCAGGTAAAAAAAGAGGGTGATCTCAAAGCATTTTGAAAGTGACACACTTCCTGCTGCTAATTGGTGGCGCTATAACTTTGACTCACAATAGTCACTTCCATGTGATCACCATGCTATAACAAACACACAGGTGAAGTTTCATAAAAAGCAATCAATGTATGCAGACGTTATAACACATTTCGTGATTCCCTTTTCTCGCCATAAATTTGTTGCCTCGCCACGGCTAAACCGTTCGAGATATCAAAAATCTGCTCACAATTGTACATCCTCAGTGTCTTGACTTCAAGCTGACCGAGTTTGGTAGCGATCGGATTAATCGCCTAGGAGGAGTATATCAAATTCCAGAGCATGAGTTTTCCAAACAACCCATAATAGCCAACTTCCTGTTGAGGTGACGTATAACTGAGAGCATGAAAGTTGTTAGGCCCGATGAGGTCTATATGTGTAGCGAGTTTCATACTAATACATGCAAGCATGTTTGATATATGGACCAAGTTTTTAGACACCGTTCAAGGGGGCTCTGTCGAGCCCCCCTGCCACACCCGGGTACCAGCTTCTGCCCGGCCCTGATGGCTGATGATTCTGATGTGTGTGCAAAGTTTCAAGGGTTTTTGAGAATGTTAAGGGCCCCAAAAATGCCTGGATAGTTGAAAAAAAATAATTATCCTAAAGAAAACAATAGGGCCTTCGCCTTGGGCCCTAATAATCCTTAGGGGAACAATAGGGCCTTTGCCTTCGGCTTGGGCCCTAATAATAATAATCCTTAAGAAAACAATAGGGCCTTCGCCCTTTACAGGGCTTGGGCCCTAATAATCCTTAGAAAATCAAGAGGGCCCTGTGCCACCAGAGGCTTGGGCCCTAATAATTTGGCATGATCCGATCTAAGCGTTCGTTAGATTTAAACACCATTGGCAGCACAATTTATTGCTTTTTTTCTCAGTCGGTCAGAACAAATGTGGCAGACATGTTACTTACTTGTTCAGATGACATTTTCCAGTTACTTACTTTGGTCATACTTCAAGGTATTGGTGTCACACCGGTATGGTGACTGACACCAAACATTAGATTTATCTGCGCTGAGGAGCCGTGCTGATGCACAACCCAGGTAACGATAATAATTCTGCATATAACTGCAATTAGGGTTTCAAACAGAGATGGCGACTAAGAGGCAAAACTTACAGACAGCAGCTTTGATTTGTCTTCTGGGAAACATGCAAGTATCTTTTGTTGCTTCTGAAGGGCAGTAAGATAGTTTTAAATTCGACAGGGCATGGAAGAATCTGTTTTTTCCCGCATCTGTTTACATCAGCATGTAATTCATACAGATTTCAAAGCTCTGGTCCTGCTCGCATATGACAGGACATAAGCGGCAGCAGATTACGCTCTGTGCTCCCGCCCTAACCCCCACCCCCCTTTGTTCTATTATTACAAACCTTTCTGTTGTTCCGCATCGGGCTTGATAGTGAGTGCATCCTTTCAGTCTGCATGAGCATGGCAGGCCTCATTTACATTAAGTCCTCCGCTCTTTGTAGTCACAGTTCGGTTATAAATTTAACGACCTCAGCTCCCTATAGAAAGGATTAAAAGGGGCTTTTATTCATCTCAGGCGTTTTACATCAGGCCTGAGGCCGGACCGATGATGTGGTTTTCCATCGTTTGGAACACTTCTGTGTCCGGCACAGAGTTTGTTAGTCAGCGCATCCTTTCAGACTGCAGAGTATGGCAGGCCACTTTTACATATAGGCCTCTGCTCTTTAAGGTCTCAGGTTGAGCTTTAGGTTACCTCTCTTGATTAGGGAAGGTTATCGTGATACCCTTACTATGTGCCACCTCTCTTTGTGAGATTTTTATATAGTGGGTAACGTTTAGAACGAAATATCACCTGTAATGAATGGCATGGCCTCCTCGTTCTGAGAGTCGGTTTTCTAGGCTGTTGCTCATCTGAGCTCCAGATAGTCAATATGTCAGGTGCTCAGGCCTTCTGGTTGAGTGAATCCACTATGTCCAACTGCCCTCCACACCCGGTTAGTGAGGTCTGAACGCGTTCTGACAACGGAAGTGATGTCTCGCACTCATTGAAGCAATCACTTCCATCATCAGAACGCGTTTTCTGACCTCACTAACCGGATGTGGAGGGCAGTTGGACATAGTGGTGTTTTAGAGGTAAAACAATTCTAGAAATACTGTTCGGTTTCTCACACAAACCGATCGTTACGTGTCTTAGGACATCAATGTGTCATCACGAGCCACAGGGTTTAATTTGGATTTGTCTGTGCGTGGTTTTTTTACTCTTATAGACAAAGTTCCCTCTGACATGCATTATATGACTGACAGACCGCAACGGTTGGAGTTAAAATCATCATTTGTGTTCTACTGAAGAAACAAAGTCACCTACATCTTGGATGCCCTGGGGGTAAGCAGATAAACATCAAATTTTCAGTTTTGGGTGAACTATCCCTTTAAGTGCTTCGCTGAGTCCTGCTCCCCAGGATGCCCGTCTCTACGATCCAGTGTGAGTTGGTTACTGCCAGTTTGCAGTCCCTCTTTCTGGACGCCTCCCCTGGAGGCAAGTGCTTTAGAGCCTCTGTTTAGGTAACAGACAGGTTGCTGGCCAGACTAGGTCACTAAGATAGGACCAGGTCGGCCTCCCTGGTGGCGTTAGAGGTAGACTATTCTCCCCTGAGAAGTGACTGGCCGGGGCTCCTTTCGGCTCCCTGGCCACATTCCCTTAAAGGGACCCCTTCTGTTTGAAGTTGTTGGTTCCAAGCCCTTAAGCGGCCTTGGTAGGCCTCTGGATGTTTCTGGGGGCCTTTTTGAGGCTTATAGCTTGGGTGTTGGCCGTAGGGAATGCTGTCACTGACAGCCTATTAAACCTGTAGGAGGAGTGATTTTGACATTTCTGTTGAAATTATCCATCTGTTTTTTGTCAGCCATTCTTTGGCATGCACTCCCCTCAGCATGCCGGTGTGGGTATTTCATTCCCCATTAGCGTTCTAGGACGCAAAGCGAGTTCCCTTTGGAAAGGGAACATCTCAGGTTACGCATGTAACCATGGTTCCCTGAGAACAAGGAACAAAATATTGCGTCTCCCTGCCATGCCTCGGGGGCGCCTGCTGAACAGTCCCTTCAGACGATTGTTACGGTCGGTGGCTTGGTCTGTGTCTTGTTTTTTCTTGTTTTGCCCCTCCCTTGTTTGTCTTGGTGTTGCTCTATCTTTTTGGAGCGTGTACGTGCTCTCTCTCTCTCTCTCTTAGGTGGACGCACCTGTTCATGATTTGAGAAGCTGATTGATTGAGCTGACTGATAAATATGCCAACGAGGAGGAGAAGGAAACAGACGACAGATTTTGTGGGCTAGCCAGCAAACAAGTGTCTTTATCTTTGTGTTGCTTTTGTTTTTGTTTTCTTTCTTTTGTTAATTGTTGTCCGTTCTGTTAAATTCTTTACTTGGTGGTTATGTTCGTTATTATCGTAATGTTTGTTATGAGTGAG